>JBCFYV010011150.1:0-49542 GCA_039000515.1 Timema cristinae
TTGGTGAGAAAACAGTGAGTATTGCTAATATAAATATTTACTCTCCTGTGATTCTATGTGGGTGAGAGGACATTGAGTATTTCTAATATAAATACTTTAGCTCCTGTGAACATATGTGGGTGAGAGGACAGTGAGTATTGTTAATATAAATACCTATTTTCCTGTGAACCTATGTGGGTGCGAGGATAATGAGTATTGTTAATATTAATACTTACTCTCCTGTGAATCTATGTGGGTGAGAAGACAGTGAGTATTGTTTATATAAATATTTATTCTCCTGTGAATCTATGTGGGTGAGGACAGTGAGTATTGCTAATATAAATATATACATTCCAATGAACCTATGTGGATGTGGACAATGAGTATTTTTTATATAAATACTTACTTTCCTGTGAACCTGTGTTTGTGAGTGGACACTGATTATTGATAATATAAATATTTACTCTCCTGTGAACCTCTTTGGATGACAGGACAGTGAGTATTGTTAATACAAATACTTACTCTCCTGTGAACCTGTATGAGTGAGAGGACAATGAGTATTGATAATATAAATACATATTCTTTTGTGAACCTATGTGGGTGAGGACAGTGAGTATTGCTAATATAAATACTTACTATCCTGTGAAACTGTGTGGGTGAGAGGACAGTTAGTATTGCTAACATAAAATATATACTTTCCTGTGAACTTAAGTGGTTGAAAGGACAGTGAGTAATGCTAATATAAATACTTACTTTCCTGTGAACCTGTGTGGGTGAGAGGACAGTGAGTATTAGTAATATAAATAATTACTTTCCTCAGAACCTTTGTAGATGAAGGACAATGAGTATTGTTAATATAAATACTTTATTTTTTTCCCGTGAACCTATTTGTGTGAGAGGACAGTGAGTATTGTTAATATAAATACTTACTTTCCCGTGATTAAATGTGGGTTAGAGATCATTAAGTATTGCTAATATAAATATTTACTTTCCTGTGAACTTAAGTTGATGAGTACAGTGAGTATTGCTAATATAAATACTTACTCTCCTGTGAATCTGTGTGGGTGAGAGGACAGTGAGTATTGCTAATATCAATTCTTACATTCCTTTAAACCAATATGGGTGAGATGACAATGAGTATTGTTAATATAAATACTTACTTTCCCGTGAACCTATGTGGGTGAGAGGACAGTTAGTATTGTTAATATAAATACTTACTCTCCTGTGAACCTGTGTGGGTGAAAGGAAAGTGAGTATTGTTAATATAAATACTTACTTAGCTGTGGACCTATGTGAGTGAGAAGACAATGAGTATTGTTAATATAAATACGTACTCTCCTTTTAATCTCTGTGGGTGAGAGGACTGTGAGTATTGCTAATAAAAATATTTATTCTCCTGTGAACCTATGTGCGTGAGAAAAAAGTAAGTATTGCTAATATAAATATTTACTCTCCTGGGAACCTATGTGGGTGAGAGGACAGTGAGTATTTCTAATATAAATATATACTCTTCTGTGAACCTATATGGGTGAGAGGACAGTGAGTATTGCTAATATAAATACTTACTCTCCAGTGAAACTATGTGGGTGAGAGGACAGTGAGTATTGCTAACATAAATATATACTTTCCTGTGAACTTATGTGGGTGATAGGACAGTGAGTATTGCTAATATAAATACTTAATTTCCTGTGAACCTATGTGGGTGAGAGGACACCGAGTATTGTAAAAATAATTTACTTACTTTCCTGTGAATCTATGTGGGTGAGAGGACAGTGAGTATTGCTAATTTAAATATTTACTCTCCTGAGAACCTATGTGGGTGAGGACAGTGAATATAGCTAATATAAATATATACTTTCCTGTGAACCTATGTGGGCTAGAGGACAGTGAGTATTGTTAATATAATTACTTACTTCCCTGTGAACCTATGTGGTTGAGAGGACAGTGAGTATAGCTAATATAAATATTTATTCTCCTGTGAACCTATGTGGGTGAGACCAGTGAGTATTGCTAATATAATATATACTTTCCTGTGAACCTATGTGGGTGAGAGGACAGTGAGTATTGCTAATATAAATATTTATTCTTCTGTGAACCTATGTGGTTGCGGACAGTGAGTATTGCTAATATAAATATATACTTTCCTTTGAAATTGTGTGGGTGAGAGGACAGTGAGTATTGATAACATAAATATATACATTCCTGTAAACCTATGTGGGTGAGAGGACAGTGAGTATTGCTAATATAAATATTTATTCTCCTGTGAACCTATACGGGTGAGGACGGTGATTATTGCTAATATAAATATATATTTCCTGTGAACCTATGATGGTGAGAGGACAGTGAGTATTGTTAATATAAATACTTACTCTCCTGTGAACTTATGGGGGTGAAAGGAAAGTGAGTATTGCTAATATAAATACTTACTCTCCTGTGAAACTGTGTGGGTGAGAGGACAATGAATATTGCTAACATAAAAATATACTTGGCTGTGAACCTATGTGGGTGAGAGGACAGTGAGTATTGCTAATATAAATACTTACCTTACTCTGAACCTTGTGGGTGAGAGGACAGTGAGTATTGCTAATATAAATACTTACTCTCGTGTGAAACTGTGTGGGTGAGAGGACAGTGATTATTGATAACATAAATATATACATTCCTGTGAACCTATGTGGGTGAGAGGACAGTGAGTATTGCTAATATAAATATTTATTCTCCTGTGAACCTATACGGGTGAGGACGGTGATTATTGCTAATATAAATTTATACTTTCCTGTGAACCTATGATGGTGAGAGGACAGTGAGTATTGTTAATATAAATACTTACTCTCCTGTGAACTTATGGGGGTGAAAGGAAAGTGAGTATTGCTAATATAAATACTTACTCTCGTGTGAAACTGTGTGGGTGAGAGAACAGTGAGTATTGCTTACATAAATATATACTTTCCTGTGATCCTATGTGTGTGAGAGGACAGTAGGTATTGCTAATATAAATACTTATTTACCTGTGAACCCTGTGAATGAGAGGACAGTGAGTATTTTAAATATAAATACTTACTTTCCTGTGATTCTATGTGGGTGGAGAGGACATTGAGAATTCGCTAATATAAATACTTACGCTCCTGTGAACATATGAGGGTGAGAGGACACTGAGTATTGCTAATATAAATACTTACGCTCCTGTGAACCTATGTGGGAGAAAGGACACTGAATATTGTTAATAAATTTACTTACTTTCCTGTGAACATATGTGGGTGAGAGGGCAATGAGTATTGTTAATATAAATACCTTCTTTCCGGTGAACCTATGTGGGAGAGGACAGTGAGTATTGCTAATATAAATACTTACTTTCCTGTGAACCTATGAGGGTGAGAGGGCACTGAGTATTGCTAATATAAATATTTATTCTCCTGTGAACCTATGCGGGTGAGGAAAGTGAGTATTGCTAATATAAATATATCCTTATTGTGAACCTACTTGGGTGAGATGACAGTGAATATTGTTAATATAAATTCTTACTTTCCTGTGAACCTCTGTGGGTGAGACGACAGTGAGTATTGCTAATATAAATACTTACTTTCCTGTGAACCTGTATGAGTGAGAGGACATTGAGTATTGCTAACATAAATATATACTCTCCTGTGCACCTATGTGGTTGAAAGTACAGTGAGTAATACTAATATAAATACTTACATTCCTGTGAACCTGTGTGGGAGAAAGGACACTGAATATTGTTAATATAATTTCTTACTTTCCTGTGAAATTATGTGGGTGAGAGGACAGGGAGTATTGCTAATATAAATACATACTCTCCTGTGAATCTATGTGGGTGAGAGGACAGTGAGTATTGCTAATATAAATACTTATTTTCCTGTGAACCTATGTGGATGAGGGGACAGTGAGTATTGTTAATATAAATACTTTGTTTCCCGTGAACCTATGTGTGTGAGAGGACAGTGAGTATTGTTAATATAAATGCTTACTTTCCCGTGACCCTATGTGGGTGAGAGGACAGTAAGTATTGCTAATATAAATATTTACTTTCATGTGAACCTATGTGGATGAGGACAGTTAGTTTTGCTAATATAAATACTTATTTCCTTTGAACCTGAGTGGGTGAGAGATCACTGAGTATTGCTAATATAAATATTTGCTCTTTTGTGAACTTTGTGGATGAGAGGACAGTGAGTAATTTTAATATAAATACTCACTCTCCTGTGAACCTGTGTGGGTGATAGGACAGTGAGTATTGCTAATATAAATTGTTACTTTCCTCTGAACCAATGTGGGTGAGATGACAATGAGTATTGTTAATATAAATATTTACTTTCCCGAGAACCTATATGGTTGAGAGGACGGTGAGTATTGTTAATATATATACTTACTCTCCTGTGAACCTATGTGTGTGAGAGGACAGTGAGTAATGCTAATATAAATACTTACTCTCCTGTTAAACTGTGTGGGTGAGAGGACAGTGAGTATTGTTATTATAAATACTTACTTTCCTGTGAACCTATGTGGGTGAGAGGACAGATAGTATTGTTAATATAAATACTTACTTTCCTGTGAACCTATGTGGTTGAGAGGACAGTGATTATTAATAATATAAATACTTACTCTCCTTTGAACCTGTGTGGGTGAAAGGACAGTGAGTATTGATAATATAAATACTTACTCTCCTGTGAACCTGTGTGCGTGAGATGACAGTGAGTATTGTTAATATAAAAACTTACTTCCCTGTGAACCTATGTGGGTGAGAGGACAGAGAGTATTGCTAATATATATATATATATACTTTCATGTGAACCTATGTAAGTGAGAGGACAGTGAGCATTGCTAATACAAATACTTACTTTCCTGTGAACCTCTATGGGTGAGAGGACAGTGAGTATTGTTAATATAAATACTTACTTTCCTGTGAACCTATGTGGGTGAGAGGACATTGAGTATTGCTAATATAAATACTTACCTTCCTGTGAACCTATGTTGGTGAGAGGACAGTGAGTATTGTTAATATAAATACTTACTTTCCTGTGAACCTATGTGGGTGAGAGGACAGTGAGTATTGTTAATTAAAATACTTACTTTCCTGTTAAACTATGTTAGTGAGAGGACACTGAGTATTGCATATATGAATACTTACTTTCCTGTGAACCTATGTGGGTGTAAGGACAGTGAGTATTGCTAATATAAATACTTACTTTCCTGTGAACCTATGTAAGTGAGAGGACATTTAGTAATGCTAATAAAAATATTTGCTTTCCATTGAACCTATATGGGTTAGAGGACAGTGAGTATTGCTAATATAAATACTTATTTTCGTGTGAACCAATGTGGTTGAGAGGACAGTGAGTATTGTTAATATAAATACCTACTTTCCTGTAAACCTATGTGGGTGAGAGGACAGTGAGTATTGCTAATATAAATACTTACTTTCCTGTGAACCTATTTGGGTGAGAGGACACTGAGTATGTAGCAATTATTGCTCCAAGTCAACAGAATGGGGACTGTCAAGTATAAACATCACTTACCCAATACCACTAATCTTGCCGAGCACCTTACGCAAACTAACATCCGACTACACGAACCACAAGCGAACAACTGCCAAGACTGAGGCAAGTTCCGCCTCTCGCCACTAGAGCCCGGCACCACCACGACCATGATCAATCCGCCCAACTTCAAGATACGAGAAGAAGATGGTAACTGCCAGGCTTTGCCAGAATAATATAGAATGTTCTTCTGCCGGCGCGTGAGAGGACAGTGAGTATTAATAATATAAATACTTACTCTCCTGTGAACCTGTGTGGGTGAGAGGACAGAGAGTATTTTTAATATAAATATTTACTCTCCTCTGAACCTATGTGCGTGAGATGACAGTGAGTATTGTTAATATAAATACTTACTTTCCTGTGAACATATGTGGGTGAGAGGACTGAAAGTATTGTTAATATAAATACTTTCTTTCCTGTGAACCTATATGGGTGAGAGGACAGTGAGTATTAATAATATAAATACTTACTCTCCTGTGAACTTGTGTGGGTGAGAGGACAGTGAGTATTGCTAATATAAATACTTACTCTCCTGTGAACCTATGTGCGTGAGATGACAGTGAGTATTGCTAATAAAATACTTACTTTCCGTGAACCTATGTGGGTGAGAGGACAATGAATATTGCTAATATAAATATTTACTTTCCTGTTAACCTGTGTGGGTGAGAGGACAATGAGTATTGTTAAAATAAATGCTTACTTTCCTGTGAACCTATGTGGGTGAGAGGAGAGTGAATATTGTTAATATAAATACTTAATTTCCTGTGAACCTCTGTGGGTGAGAGGACAGTGAGTATTGCTAATATAAATATTTACTTTCCTGTGAACCTATGTGGGTGAGAGGACAGTGAGTATTGCTAATATAAATACTTACTCTCCTGTGAACCTATGTGCGTGAGATGACAGTGAGTATTGTTAATATAAATACTTACTTTCCTATGAGCCTATGTGGGTGAGAGGACAGTGTATATTTTTAATTAAAATACTTACTTTCCTGTGAACCAATGTGGGTGAGAGGACAATGAGTATTGCTAATATAAATATTTACTTTCCTGTTAACCTGTGTGGGTGAGAGGACAGTGAGTATTGTTAATATAAATACTTACCTTCCTGTGAAATTATGTGGGTGAGAGGAC
This sequence comes from Timema cristinae, assembly GCA_039000515.1. Classification (NCBI taxonomy): domain Eukaryota; kingdom Metazoa; phylum Arthropoda; class Insecta; order Phasmatodea; family Timematidae; genus Timema; species Timema cristinae. The sequence goes on from JBCFYV010011150.1 coordinate 6,668, forward strand.
ATTGAGTATAGCTAATATAAATGCTTACTTTCCTGTGAACCTATGTGGGTGAGAGGAGAGTGAATATTGTTAATATAAATACTTACTTTCCTGTGAACCTATGTTGGTGAGAGGACAGTGAGTATTGTTAATATAAATACTTACTTTCCTGTGAACCTATGTGGGTGAGAGGACAGTGAGTATTTTTAATTATAAATACTTACTTTCCTGTGAACCAATGTGGGTGAGAGGACAATGAGTATTGCTAATATAAATATTTTCTTTCCTGTTAACCTGTGTGGGTGAGAGGACAGTGAGTATTGTTAAAATAAATACTTACTCTACTGTGAACCTCTGTAGGTGAGAGAACAGTGAGTATTGCTAATATAAATATTTATTCGCGTGTGAACCTTTGTGGGTGAGAAAACCGTAGAATTGCTAATGTAAATATTTACTTCCTGTGTACCTCTGTGGGTCAGAGGACAGTGAGTATTGCTAATATAAATACTTACTTTCCTGTGAACCTCTGTGGGTCAGAGGACAGTGAGTATTGCTAATATAAATACTTACTTTCCTGTGAAACTATGTAAGTGAGACGACAGTTAGTATTGCTAATAAAATATTTGCTTTCCAGTGAACCTATGTGGGTGAGATGACAGTGATTATTGCTAATATAAATACTTACTTTCCTGTGAACTATGTGGGTGAGAAGACAGTGAGTATTTTTAATATAAATACTTACTTTCCTGTGAACCTATGTGGGTGAGAGGACAGTGAGTATTGCTAATATAAATACTTACTTTCCTGTGAAGCTATTTGGGTGAGAGGACAGTGAGTATTTTTAATATAAAACTTACCCTCCTGTGAACGGATGAGGGTGAGAGGACACTGAGTATAGATAATATAAAAATTTACTTTCCTTTGAACCTCTTTGGGTGAGAGGACAGTGAGTATTGTTAATATAAATACTTACTCTCCCGTGAACTCTGTGGGTGAGAGGACAGTGAGTATTGCTAATATAAATATTTATTCTCCTGTGAACCTATGTGGGTGAGGACAATGGTATTGCTAATATAAATATATTACTTTCCTGTGAACCTATGTGGGTGAGAGGCAGTGAGTATTGCTAATATAAATATTTATTCTCCTGTGAACCTATGTGGGTGAGGACAGTGAGTATTTTTAATATAAATATATATTTCCTGTGAAACTGTGTGGGTGGGAGGACAGTGAGTATTGCTAATATAAATACTTACTTTCCTGTGAACCTATGTTGGTGAGGACATTGAGTATTGTTAATATAAATATTACTTTCCTGTGAACCTATGTGGGTGAGGACAGTGAGTATTGCTAATATAAATACTTACTTTGCTGTGAACTTGTGTGGGTGAGAGGACACTGAGTATCGTTAATAATAATTACTTACTTTCCTGTGAACCTATGTGGGTGAGAGGTCATTGAGTATTGCTAATATAAATACTTACTTTCCTGTGAACCTATGTGGGTGAGAGGTCAGTGAGTATTGCTACTATAAATACTTACTTTCCCGTGAACCTTTGTGGGTGAGAGGACAGTGAGTATTGCTAGTATAAATACTTACTTTCCCGTGAACTTGTGTGGGTGAGAGGACAGTGAATATTGCTAATATAAATACTTACTCTCGTGTGAAACTGTGTGGGTGAGAGGACAGTGAGTATTGCTAATATAAATACTTACTTTCCTGTGAACCTATGTGGGTGAGAGGTCAGTGAGTATTGCTAGTATAAATACTTACTTTCCCGTGAACCTTTGTGGGTGAGAGGACAGTGAGTATTGCTAGTATAAATACTTACTTTCCCGTGAACTTGTGTGGGTGAGAGGACAGTGAATATTGCTAATATAAATACTTACTCTCGTGTGAAACTGCGTGGGTGAGAGGACAGTGAGTATTGCTAATATAAATACTTACTTTCCTGTGAACCTATGTGGGTGAGAGGTCAGTGAGTATTGCTAGTATAAATACTTACTTTCCCGTGAACCTTTGTGGGTGAGAGGACAGTGAGTATTGCTAATATAAATACTTACTTTCCTGTGAACCTATGTGGGTGAGAGGTCAGTGAGTATTGCTAGTATAAATACTTACTTTCCCGTGAACTTGTGTGGGTGAGAGGACAGTGAGTATTGCTAATATAAATACTTACTCTCGTGTGAAACTGTGTGGGTGAGAGGACACTGAGTATCGTTAATATAAATACCTACTCTCCTGTGAACTCGACACCTGAAAATCAGACAAGACGATAAATACGTCTTAGTCTACGTGTCCATCGGAACGGTAAGTAAGTCTACATACTGCCATGATCATAACAAATAATTAAACCACCGCAACAAAATTTATTATTCACTAATGAAAATATATGACATTTGAAAACTCTAAACTCAGGTTTACAAATGGTGTGAATTCCAACCATTAAACTACGTGTGTTTTCTTTTAAGCAATTCATTGCTGCAGAAATAACGGTCTAATATTATAATTGATCATATAATTCATATCTCATAATAAACAAAAGTTTCCTTGTAAGTAGGAAAACTAAAGTATTAATCAACAGTCCCTCATCTTTACTCCACATCTTATCTTCCAGACCAAACATCTTAGTTAACAGCATCCCTACCCTATCAACCAGTCTACTCATCAACCCATATCAACATCCCATGAACAATTCTCCATATTAACCCGTATCAACCAGTCTCCACATCAAGCACTATCAATATCCTTTCAACCAGTGTCCACACCCTATCATCCAGTCTCCTTATTCTATCAAATATATAATATTTATGAGTTAGGCCTATTGTACCTAAAGGTTTATGGTCTCCCCATAATTTGGCTACCCTATCGTCGGTACAGCTGGTTGCAATCTTCAGATAGTTACTTATTCTAAGGCGTTAGGACCTCTAATGTTCATTGACGCACTAACAAATTACGCTACCTATCTCTATCCTTTATCCTCCCATTTATGTCTTGGTCTTACGAATGATCTCTTCACATTGTATTTGCTAGTCAATATTCTGAACACAATTCTAGATAGTCATTTTTGCACTTCATGTCCTGCGCACATAAGTCTACTAGTCTCGACTATCCCAACAATATCTTGTGATGCCAACTAAGTATGTATTTCATCATAATGTTACTTCTTTCCATTCACCAGTAGCTTCATCCCTTTTTGGAACAAATATTTTCATAAGCACCTTTAATTCCAACAACCTAAATTTGTTTTCGTCATGTAAGGTAAGAAACCATGTTTCACGCACATATAGAACAACCGGTAAAATTGTTTTGTATATCCTGAGTATTAAATTGCTTGAAAAAGAAAGGATGTCAACAACTTAATGACCGAGTGAAGCGGGAATTTCCCGACTTTATTCTTTTCATAATTTCAAATCTAATATAGAATTATTAGTAATAATAAATATTTAAACTCATTAACTCTATCAAATGATATGTGGTTGGCAGTACTCTCTCTGTCTGATACAGTTTAATGTCAACTCTTTCCTACACTCTTGGATTACCATAATATCATAATATAAATATAAATTAAAAAGTAATGAGGATAAGGCATATGCTTGTTTCAACCTATCATGTGTTTCAAAATTATCTTATAAGTAACGTCTAGCCAATACCTTGCCACGCGTTTCAATAAAAAAGTCCCACTTATCTTGTGAAAAATAATATTCTTGAATCTTGCATATATAATATTGGTGCCACGCCTAATCATTCAACTTATGCAAAAAAAACTCTTTCTTTCATCTAATTCCGAATATAAAACATAGATTTTAACCTCAACATTAAATTAATTGTCAATCAAATTAAATGAAGGCCATGTGCTGCATCGCGTCTTTATTGTTTGATGTCTTTGATGTCAAACTTCAACAGAGAATCACTGAAAGCTCGTGAGGATATAACTTTCTTACAGAATTACTGATTGGGTAAGACGTATGGGATCAAAATGGGAGGGGCTTAGAAATGGTTTTCACGCCTTTAAAGACACTGTCTTTAACTCTCTGATGATTTTTATGACTTTATGACTTTTTTATAACCAAAGAGCAGAAAACTTAAAGCCCTGTCCTTTCGAGTGCAAGTCTAAAAAATGTTTGTGGTATGTGTGTGTGAGTGTGTAAAACGTGGCATGGCTTCACAACCAACCAAAGTATCCTCCAGTAACAAGGAGAGATGGATCACGTAAACAGTAGATGGTGCTAGCTACCGGACAGGTCTAGTGGAAATATCATACGTTTGGAAATATCTGTTTTAAGGTGATATTTTCAACACATATTCTAAGATAATGTATCGATGTTTATAAGGTGTTATATTTTTTGTAATAAAGCCTTAAGTTTTCTTTTGAATAATGTCAAAATTATTGATATTTGATCACTGTTAAAATTATAGAGGGGGTGTATTTATAAAGATTATAATATCAATATAAATTATCAACATCCTTACTATCATGATCAAAACGTTTCCAAAAAGAAATTTGAAAACATATAAACAGTCTTGAAGAGATCCGTTTATTCACACAGCTCTGCATTTCCACGCCAAATGAAAAGGGCCAATCACCTTAACTCTCTTTTTTAATTATAAAAAGCTTGTACTTAGCAAGGCCACTCAGACCTCACTTCTACATTCAGTATAATTAAAACCAGAAATGTAATAATAATTCTTACTGGTCACTCGTAACACGCTTTTATAGCTGACTTTAAATAATAAACTAAATTTAATTGTGATCAACTTGTATTAATATCTTGATGAACGAAAGTTTTTCACCAAACACTTATTGCATTATTTTTGTAATGGATGACAAAGGGAAAAAACGAGAGAAAATATGTTTACCCACTCTTTAATTACTTGGGTTTGAGATCAAATAATCACTAATTATTCCTGCTTTTTTTAAATTATGTACTTGTTTAAATAATACAATACATTACCAGTGTGGCTCAAGTGGTTTGGTCGAAAAGATACCCAGATAATTCACGCACATGCGCAAATCATTCAGTCGCTGTCGATTCATCATTGGTTTGTATGTCGTAATGGCTAATAGATCTTAATTGCACATAAAAAAATACCATAATAATATTTATGAAGTGGTCAGAAGTTATAAGTTATAGTAGCAAATAATGAACTTTTATGTTCAAGAAAATCATCAACAATTAAGTTGATTGGAATATTTTCTGTCAATTTAGTGGAAAAATAAATGTACGTTGGACAAATCAGAATAAAAAATCTTTTATCTGAAAATGTAAAAATTTACTAAAAGCTCGTTTAATCATAGAAACGAAATAATATACATTATTACAGAAACATAATAGTTAAAAAGCATCACATTCTAACAAAGAAACCATTTCATCATTCCCCAGACCTATGTTTAAAACTATATATTTTACTATCAATTTAAAAATTATTGGTTTTTAAAATCATATTTCGTTTAAAATTATTTTATATTAAATTTGTTACTTTTATTCAATGATAAATAATATCGTAACACAAATAGTTTCGTAAATATTATCCACATTGTTAATATCCGTTTATGTTAAAAATACTAAATTCATTTTATCGAGAAAATAAGTCACGTCATTTGTTTTGTAATATTAAAAAGTGTCTGGACACAAATATTAATCAAAATCTTTATAGCTGATTTCAAAAATATCTCTTGTAACCTTTCGTTAATTTTAGGGTCGAATAGATAATTCCAAACACTCCTATGGATAACCTCTTAACACTCCTAGCTACCAGGTCTCAACAATCGGTAAAATGGTCTCGGCTCTCACCCAAGCTACAGACAAGACAGACAGAATCGAAAAATCCCATTTTTTTGTTTCGAAAAAATATAAACAGAAAATATTCATCGTAATCTCGAGATCAAAAAGTACCATTAAAATGTTATCTCTTTATGTATATAATAATAATTTAAAAGTTATACATATCTCGCAGTTTCTGAAATATTCGTGACTAAGAAGATAGAAAATAATGACCGCTCCACCCCTCTGTGACCTAGGGTGAAACGTGTTCAACAACAACCAATAGTATTGGTCAAATCTATTAGCAAACACATATACTACTTTTACGTTAATTATAACTTTAGTTATTCCATATCACTGCCTAGCTGTTGTTCCACTATAATACATTTTGTTCTAAAGGACATATCAAACAATACCTACAAATAAAGCTTGAAGGACCTTGAAAACCCATCCTCCGGTCTATATCACTTGGTCTTCTTTCTGGATTTAAATTGTCCGAAGCTTTAAAAAAACTGTTTGAGTCAGAAGAACAATTTATTTTGATTTTGTGCTCAAAGGGCTAATTTGATATTTACAATTTTTAGATTTTAAAAGAAAAAGTGATCTTATATTGTAAATTTTCGAATCTGTTTTATTGGCTGGCGAAAGCACACACAACATGAAGCTTTAAATACAGATGCATATAATATATAAATATTCTTGTACTCAAAAACACAGTTTCATTTATTATTAACCATATCTATGAAAAACAAATATTTTAACTAGATGAAATAAACACAACAATATGTATCTAGGAAACCATTATTATAATAAATTGAAATACATCATGTTTCCTGGCAACAAATACTAATCATTGCTTGATTTAAATAAACGAAATAATGTTATAAATGAAGCTGTGATTTATAAATAATATAAACGCCAATATTACACTCAATACTGTAATATAATATTATCCACGACATTTTGAGAGCCTCACATACGAGTATAAAAGAATAAAAAGACAATAAGTGATATAATCACCCAAGATACTCTGCCAATTATTCAAGGTATTCCTTGTTAAAAATACGTACTTTCTGTAGGAATATAACACATGGGTACATATTTATTATATTGATACTTTATAATGAGTCGATAAAGGATAACTGAAACAGTTCTTTCCTGGAATTCTAAATTGCTAATACCTGGTCATCATTACAACTATAAGGATTACAAGTTTACTGTGTTTGTTTTATGTGAATAGTGATAGATTTATTTGTAATCTACCGACCATTATTAGCTTTAACCTAATAATCAACCAAATAATTGATACCATTTTATTTTAAGTTACCTAGTAGAGACTGATTTTGCCAAATCAACATCCCTTCAGTTTATGTGGTATTTATTAAAGCGACATGGATTCTAAGATAAGCTATGATGTGTGATGCATGGAGAAAATGGGCGTGAAAGGCAGTCCGCTGGAAGAGTTGGCAGTTCAGGCGGTTCAAATCAAGAGAAAATAAATATAGGAATTTACAAGAAGATCCAGATATTATAATGAGGTTCGAGGACATTTTGGAATTCGGTCTAATATAAATTTAAAGGTATTGAAACCTCACATTTTAGAAAATACCACAATTTAAATTACGAACATTCTACCAAAAAATCAAATAATATCAATTTAAAGAAAATGACCGCCTCCGAAATTGCCATTAACAATAATCCAATTTCCAAAAACAGATATATAAGGTGGTGTCTTGTCGGGTTGATTTATTAACCCTCTTCCGAAAAAAATTAACAATTCAGGCAACTATTCCAAATCCAAACTATTTCTTTGACCAAACTTTAAAAATTACAGTTGAATATACAAATGACCTAGAAATTTCTATAACTTTTGAACAATTTTCGGAAATCAGTTCTAAATTAAAAACAAAGTTCGCTAACACTTACTATTTTCGTAGCGATTGTAAATCTCTTCGCGATGTTTCTGACATTTCCAAAATTACACGTCATGTAAAATTAATACCTAAAGAAAAATATTTATTATGGTGGCTTGGAAAAATGTATAATTTCCTCTGTACAAAATAATTTAACGAGAAAGTAACTACATCTTGTACAGGAAGAGTTGGGAGATTTGGGAGAAGACTTCTGAAATTAATTATTTTCAAATAAATTTACAAGTGGAGAATCTTATTTAAAATTATATTTGATCTAAAAATTCCTCTTCAAAATTCAAAATTTTAAAATTTGCAAGTTAAATTAATACGTGCCTAACTATGTAAGAGTTTGATTAAATTCTGGAGAAAATCCATTCAAATATTTTTACCAGTACTTTCCTGTAAAGGACTACAATAACAGTTATCATGTTGTTAAAAAAATTATCACCACGTCCCGTTGGGTTTATACAACGTTATCCCTATTAAATTGTGTGTGTATGTTAAAACACTTTTCTTTGTATCTTAGCGAGATTCTATAATGTAAACGAAGCTGCTGAAACATGCAGGATAAGAGACATGTAGTAGCAATGACGTCAGCTGAGAGAGGAGATACAATAGCAATCATTGCAGAGATGAGTGTCAGTGGATACCTCGTTCCTCTAATGATAATCTTACACTGAACCAACACTCACGTTAAACTGATGAGATAATGTACTCCAAGTTCGATTGGCTCCATCTGGATGGGTAAATAATTAATCTTTTAATTGAGTGGTTATCTCATTTTGTTGAACATGCCAAACACACTCAGGAATCACCAGTTTTATTATATTGTATGGACGTTACAGCCACACTTATAATTTAGGTGTAATCAATATGTCCTGAGCCTTACGTTACCATTGTCGTGCTACCTCCTCACTCAACCCATCAGTTTCAGTCCCTTGACTAGACATTCATGGGCCCTCTAAAAGCTTTTCACAGCGAGGAAGTAAGCATGTAGCTTCGCCACAATAATAAAATAATCACTTCTTATGACTTAATATACCTATTACTAAAAGCTTTTTTAGGTCAAAACTGGGGAAATTGGAGTCAATTATTTTAAGGTATAAGAGTTATTACCATTTAACACAAACATTTCACTAATGCAGACTTCATGAAATGTGAAATTGAAGCAGAGAAGACAATTAGTTATACAAATATATAATAACAAAATAGGTAGTACAATATTTGAGTGTCTATTTACTCTAGCGTCTTGTTTATAATAACTTAAATTTCGTAGAGCTTTTTATATTAAATTTTATATGGATATTTAAAAAAAACTAAAATATAGCCTTGTATTATCTACTGTTTATGAATATATATTGCTATTAAATGACTCAAGCTTTTTATTTAAAACATATTTTTTTTACAACTGATAGTACATTTTATGTATAGCCCGTATTTACCCCTAATTCTAAAAAAAGTGGAGTATACGGTTTTTATATAAAAAAGCCTATTTGTTGAATATAATTTATTTTAAAAAATAATTTAAAGTCACCGACTTATATTAAGCATGTTTATCTACCTACACACAGACCCAATGTTACAGCTCAATAGTGAAACTAGATTATATTTCAGTTGTTAAACAAATCAGTGGCCCATATTTCCAACTTATCCTCTTGATAAAACTACGGGCTATGAGTGATTTGGGGAAACTGCAGAAACTGGTTAGTCAAAAGTCTTAAGTAATTTTCTTTGAATATAGGCCTCGTGCAAAGAACAGACGATATTTGAATTCACGACACGGGTTCGCAAGTTAGCCACAGCATTAAGTTATTACAGGGTAAATCCAGGCAGCATAATGTTTACCGTAATCAAACACTCGCAAATATGAAACATAGCTTACAATTTCTCATAAACTACTAGGACAATCACAGTAGCTTTTCCCAGAACTCGTTATAAAAACCTTAAAAGACATGAAGATATTATTATAAACTGTATTTTATTGAAAGAACTATAGTGAACTTTATAGTGCAGACATATATTCCTTTTGTATAAAAGTATTTTGCAAATTGAAATAGATAGGTAGTGTCAGTGTACGAAATGCTCATCATCAACTGGGCTTTATTTTGATGTTATATTAATTTCTCTAACACTCGCGTTAACTTAAAGATTAAATATCTCTAATTGAACATTGTAAAATCTAAATTAGTTGTCCTTATCGCTTAACCCCAGACACTCTAAATAACCTAGAAACCCCAACTACCTCAGAAACACTAATACGCTAGACACCCTAAATACCTTAGAAACCCACAATATTCTAGACACCTGAACTACCTTAGAAAACCTAAATATTCTAGACACCCCAGATACCCTAGACACAATAAATATCCTAGACTACCTAAAACATCAAACACTCTAAATATCTTAAAAACCCAAGTACCTTAGACATACTAAATACATTAGAAATAAATAACTTAGAACTCCAAATACCTGAAACAACCTAAATAAACTAGACAACCTAAATACCCAAGAGGGCCTATATACCCCAGTCTACCTAAATACACTAGACACCCCAAATTATTCAGACACCCTAAATATCTTATACACCCAAACTACCTCAGACACCCTTAATATCCTATACACACCAAATATCTTATCCATAATAAATAAACTACACAACCTACATACCCCAATCATCTTAAATAATCTATACACCCTTAATACCCTAAACACATAACTATATAAGACACACTAGATACCCTTGACACCCTAAATACCAAAGACACCCGAATACCTCAGACATCATAAATATCTTAGACACCCCAAATACTTTAGAAACCCTAAATACCACATAGACCACAAATACCAAAAACATCCTAAACACCCTAACCACACCAAATATCTCAGACACCCTAAATATCTTAGACAACCCAAATACCTCATGCACCCTAAATATGTTAGACACCCTAACCACTTCAGACACACTGAATAACCTAGATACCCAAATTTCCCAGACACCCTAAATACCCCAGACACCCTAATACCCTGGACATCTTAAATACCCCAAACACATTAAATACACCAGACATCCCAAATACCCTAGATAAACCAAATACCTAACACACTAAATACCATATACACCCTTAAAGCCCAAAACACCCTAAATATACCAGACACTTTAAATACCTCAGAAACCTTAAATACCTAGTTAACCTAAATACCCTAGACACACCAAATACCTTAGACACACTAAATACCCTAGATGCCCTAAATCCTCTAGATACCCTAAATACATTAGATACCCCAAATACCTCAGACACACTAAATACCTTAAACAATCTAAATACTCTAGACACCCTAAATACATTAGACACACCAAATACCTGAGACACCCTAAATGGCCTAGGCACCCCAAATACTCCAGATTCCCTTAATACCCTAGGCATCCCAAATACCTCAGGCACCCTAAATACCTAAATACACTGTACACACAACTACCTCAGACATACTAAATACCCTAGACACCCCAAAACACATAGACACCCTAAATACCCAAGTTAACCCAAAAAACTTAGAAATCCTTAATATCTTAAACACCCAAAATAATTAAAACACACTAAATAACTTAGACAACCTAATCACCCTAGACTTCCCAAGTACCCCTGAAACCCTTAATATCCTAAACACCCTAAATACTTTATAACCACTAAATTTATAACCCCCAACTACCTAAGACACACTGAATACCCCAGACACCCCAACTACATAGACACACTAAATACTCTAGAAACCCTAAATATCCTAGAAAACCCAAAAAACCCTAAACACTTTAAATACTTCAGAAAACTTACATTTACTTAGACACTTAAAATAACATGGACATCATATATACCCTACGCACCTTAAATACCAAAGACACCCAAAATACCCCAAACACTCTAAATACCCCAAACACCCTAAATACCCTAGACTTTCTAATTACCTCAGACACCCTAAATACCCTAGACATTCTAAATACCCCAGACACCCTAAATACCCTAGACATTCTAATTACCCTAGACATTCTAATTAACTCAGACACCCTAAATATCTCAATAATCACACTTCCTCAGACACACTATATATCCTAGACAATCCAACTATCTTAGACACACTAAATACCCTATATGCACTAAATACTTCAGACATCCTAAATACCCTAGATACCCTAAAAACCTATGAAACACTTAATACCATAGACACACTAAATACCCTAAACACCCATAATACCCAGACAACATAAACCCCCTGGACACTCCACATAACCATGTCACCCTAAATATCTTATACCGTCAAACATCTCATACACATTAAATACCCTATAGACACCCCAAATATATAAAAAACCATAAATAGCTTAGACAACACAACTGCCTCAAATACACTAAATGCCTTAGACACCCTATACTCCCCAGACACCCTTAATACCCTTATATAACCCTAATACCTCAGAAACACTTAATACCCTAAACATCCTAATACCCCAGACACCCTTAATACCTCAGACACCCTATTATATCTTAGACACTAAAACAACCTCAGACACCTTAAATACCCTAGACATCCCAACTTCCTCATACAAACTATATATCCTAGACACCATAAATACCATATACACCCTTAATATTATAGACACCACAAATATCAGACACCCTAAATATTATAGACACCTCAACTACCTCAGACACACTAAATAACCCAGACACCCTAATTACCCTAAACACTCCAAATACCTGTTACCCTAAACACCCTAGACACACTAAATATCCTATACATCCTAAATAACCCAGACACCCTAAATAACATAAACAAACCAACTGCCTCAAACACACTAAATACCTAGATACAGTAAATATCACAGACAACCTAAATACCCTAAATACCCTAGTCACCCTAAATACCCTAGACATCCTAAATAAACCAGACACCTTAAATACCCTATATAACCCCAAATACCTCAGACACATTAAATATCCTAGACCACCTAAATACTACTGCACATATTATGTATGTCATCTCTGCAATGATTGCTATTGTATCTCCTCTCTCAGCTGGTGTCATTACTGTCACAGATATCTTATTCTGCATAAGTCAGAAGATTCGTCTACACTATAGACTCTCGCTAGGATACAAAGTAATTATTCTAACAAGCACACAATTAATTGATAGAGATATCAGTGTATAAACCGAACGGGTATACGCGATGTAAGGAAAAATTGCAATATGAGAACAGTTTTTACAGGAAGGTGCTGGTAAAAAAAGTTTGACGATTTTTTCTGAAATTTAATCAAACACTGACATAGTTTAGGAATGTACTATATTAACTTGCAAATTTTAATATTCAATTTGAAAATTTTAATTTTGAAGAGTAATTATTAAATAAACCATAATTTTGATTGAGATTCTCTACCTATAAAGTTCTTTGAAAATATTTAATATCTGAATCCATTTCCCAATTCTCCTGAAGAATATTCCTGTATAAGATGTAGATTCTTCCTCCTCAAAATATGCTGTTCAGGTGATATCATCCATTTTTCCATGCCACCATTCTTAATATTTTTATTTTGGTATTTATTTCTAATTACTTGGTGTTTTGGAAAATTCCGTAACATCGCCGAGAGATGTATTATCATTGCTAAAATAGTAGGGGTCAGTGAAATTTGTAATTATTTGTGACTGGTTTTAGAAAATTGTTCTAAAGTTATAGAAATTTCTAGGTCATCAGGATATTCAACTTTAATTTCTATATTTTCTTCCAAAGAGATACTTTTGAATTTAGAGTTGGTGACTGATATTGTTATTTTTTAGAATGAGAGTAAATCTCTCAAACTGTCGAGCCACCAATTTTAAATATTTCTATTTGGAAATTTAATTTTTGATATTGGGAAATTTGGAAACGGCCATTTTCTTTTTCTTGATCTTATTTGAGTGTTTGTTAGAATGTTCATAATTTAGAATGTGAGGGATCATTAACTAAAGAATTAGATCGAGACCGGATTCAAAAAAGTCCCCAAACATCATTATAATATCTGAATCTGTTTGTAAATTATAATTTTTTTATTTTCTCTTGATTTGATATTCTTGAACTGTTAACTCTTATAGCGGATTTTCTACCCTGGCACTACTGTGGCGGCCCCCTCATTCCAGTTTACCTTGGACGTGTTGTTATTGTGAGTATTTCGTAAACATCCTAACAAGTGAGCATATAGTCCGTTTTTCCTTAGTAAGGTTAATATAAGAGTATGAAAAAACTATAGACCATTTTCTGATAATTATAGTACGTGTTCCCCCGAATCGATTTTCGAGAATTGATAATTGCTGATTCATTATCGATGATCGAGAGTGAATAAAACACCCCCCCCCCTCCCCTACAACCGTCATCCCTTATTTTTAAAAAAACGTCTTATAGTTATCCCTTCATACCAAAAACGGCCTATTGTATCTCGATGTTGTTGTTCTTGGGGATGGACAAGCAACAACCCTGGCGAGAACTAACTACATCCCTTCATATAAAAAAAGTTCCTTCCCCCCTATGATTGGTAATTGGTGATCGATGATCGATCGGCGCACGGGGGAGTGAATAAAACACGGATATTATGATTAATTATCAGGAAGCCCTCCCACCTACAGCGCCTGCAACATCTTTGGTGGGGGACCATAGACTCTAGATCAGTGGACATGGTTTGACATTCCATTCAAATAAGTAATATTAACAGCTCGTATTACTAACCGATCGGGTTATACACACTTATGTTGACGTGTGAGATGAAATGCATGACCAGCGTTGAAGCCTAATAACCTTGATATTAGTGGAAAAACAAAAATGAGAGAGTATAAATAGGCCCCAAAATCAATACAGTCGATCATTATAGTAACTGATTGCAGCCGATTACCATTAAAAAAAATGAGTTTTGACGATCTTGAAAACTGGAAAACCATTTAGCAAACCCCCCAGTTCACCCGATCGAGATTCGAACCTTGATCTCCCCATCCTCAGCAATCGAGCTCAACACGACACGCGCGTTAGCCAACTACGCCACCGATGCGGGTGATAGACTTTTATTGGTCATCGACTGAAATTTGACGTTAGATCGACCGGTCGATCACGATCAACAAGTTGCCGACCCCTATTTTAGATTATCAATGCCGACAAATTAATAATTATAATATCTGTCTATCTTGAAAGCAACAGTTATTAAATACCTACACCTTCTGTCGTACCACGATTGAGTTCTATAATACACACTCTAAAGATTAGAACCAATAGACACAGTAGAAGTGAAGGATCTACATACAATTTAATACAGACCTATAGTATATGTTATTTGATTGAGTATTTGTTCACCACACTAAAATACGATAACGAATGTATTTAATTTTCAACTTGCAAAGAATTGTTTAAAGAATAGTCCACGTATGCACTGATGTGTTTATTTTAATTTAGTATGGGAAGGAGGAACGAGATTAATTATATTTGAAGAACTTTTAGCGGGGTTGGCAGTACTGATAGTGTACCACACTTTAAAAGCGGAGTGAGTATTTAATCCTTGTTGGGGTTCACTAGTGTTTCTGCTGTACGTACAAGTTTAGAGGCATTTTCTTAAAATTCACCTACATCATCCTGTTCAATTTGGTAGTATAGTCACTGGTAACCAGTGTTATCACAATGAGATACTACTACTACTTCCTTTTATTTTCTTTAGCGCTTGGCAACAGATGCAAGCACTATAAATATACAAAACAATGCTAAGATAAATGCAATACCATTGAACAATAAAGGAATGAATCATATAGCTACTGTGAAATCTCTTTAAAAAACACATTAAAATATATTTCTAAACAATCTAAAGTAAAAAAAAAATTTTTTTTCTAAATAATAAATGAATAAAAGTAATGAACTCTAGATATATTCCAAGCAAGTCATAAATTTAGTCTTTCTTGTATGTTAAAAATCCAATTCAGAAAAACTAATATTATAAATAATAATGACTGTTAAAGATGACTATTAGCTTTTTAAAGACATTTTATTGAGTTGTAGATAGAATTTATTTGGCTTGAATGTTAGTAAAGCACTTATAAATAATTGCGCAACGATCTTTAAAAAACTTGTAGGATGTTATAAGGATTTGCAACAAAAGATATAATTATCAACCCATCAGGAAGAGTGGTCAGGTACCTTCCCTTAATAAATAAAAATAGGTGTGTGTGTTAAGATCCCAGCACCCTAGTGCTACGTTGTGACAGAATCTGTCAGCACAGAACAAATGTATCTCGAGTGCTCTCTAGACAAGTATTCCAAATATACCCGGGTAGAACGCGAAAAATATAGCTCCCTTCACATTCTTCAACCCCTTTCCTCGTTTACCATCTTAAAAATGGATAAAGTTCTTGAGCTGAATAATTAAAGAGGGAAAAAAGGGAAACTATGGATATACCTGTTTAGATCATTATAAAAATATCATTTTGAAAGAACCAAAATATAAAATGTTTACAAGTCCCGCTGATAACGGGACCTACTTAATACTCGCTGTGTATTCTGTGCTCGTGCGTACGCGCGCTCAAAACAGACACAAGTGCAGTTTGTGAGTCGGAGATAATTCACATCAAGTGTCCTGGAGCTAGTGGCCGTTTGACGTAAGGAGTTTGAGAGGAGATTCCTTTAACACCATTTATTGACACTAAATACTACAGTCTGATTATCATAGGAAGCCTCTTATTTTAAAACAGGAAACTCATGTTGCCACAATGGTCGCAGCAAATTATTACAATTGTATTTAACTTTTTAATTAATTTAATTAGTAATTTAGTAGTAGTTATACACTAATCAATAATTATAATAGCAAGATTTTTGATAACTTTTTATAAGGGCCTGATTTAGAACTGTGGAGGCGCCCGGGTTATAAGTTGAAAGGCCCAACATTTAACAAATAATTTCCTTTTCAAAGTTTTAATATTATAATTTTTATTTGCGAAACTTACTGTTAAAACCTCGATGTTAAACATATTATTCAAAGAAGTAGCTACTGTCATTATGCTAAATTATATTGGTTTGAAACAAAACCAAAGTTTATATTAACCATAGTTTTTAGTTGATCTTGTTGACGACAGAAGATAATGTCAAAACTTTGAAAATAAAATATTTTTATTGTATTCATAAACAAGTTTGTGGATTTGTGAAGACCCTGAGACTTTAGCCCCTGTCGCCCTCTCTTAAATCTGGACCAACTTTTAATATTAACTTTATAATTAATAAATATAATAAGACATATTTCTAGAGTGCGAAATTTTAGTACTTGCTTTCAATCAAAGTTGTCAAGTAATTAGTGTTATTGCCCTACATCCTTACGGGGATGTGTACCCGGTGACTTCCCGCAGCCTGAAGGGCCGCTGATGATGGCCGAAAATGGATGTTTCAACTTGTCCATAATGTTTGAGACTGAGCTTATAAGCTATATGAGCTTGTATTTATAGGAGAGGAAGGGAGCGGGGGTGTAGACGTAAAAACACAAACATAACAGTTTTTACAATATTTATTTGGTCATGAATATTTACAATATATAATTATTAGTATAAACATAACTGGTTTTGTTTACACACAGTGAATATTTACAATATGGGGTAATAGTGGCCTCGGTAATAAATAAAAATTTATACAATCAGTTTATCATATTTGACTAGAAAATAAATATATATATAAACAATTTATTATAATTAAAATATATACAAATAAATAATTGACTAGAAAAAATCAGGTAGGCGGAGGATTGCACTGGCAAATAAAAAAATATAAAAAAGTTACCCGGGTGCATAAAAAATTATAAAAAAATATGCCTGTTTTCATTTAGAAAAAAATATGAAAAAAAAAATCTTTGAAAAATGGTATGTCGGTGGAACTGTCTAGAGTGAAAGAAAGTAAAAGGTGATTATTCGGCCCGTCTAAATAATCACCTTTTAATCGTGGCGATCGAGTTTGCAAGGACTCAGATACCCAAACGGCAACGTATTATAATCATCGATTATCCGGCGTTTGGTGTACACCGGCCGGTAAACCTTACTCTGCGAAACGGTACATACAGTAGCAAGACCTTTTCTTATAATTTTGTGCGGTATCTGTATGTACCGTTCCGGGCCTGTTCGGTGACCATCGCTTTCAGAACGTCAAAATTAACGTCGTTCCGGTTGCCGTAGTTTATGGTGATCCCGCGAACCTTGCACACCGTTTTTGTTTTGGCAAGGTCACCACTGACACAAATCCGGTACGCGTATTCTTGGGACGCCAGATACAAAGGCGCCGATGTAGCTTCCCGGACCGTAATCCTGAAGTTCGTCAGTGAGGTCACCTAAAAAGTCTCCGGTCGGTGGACTCTGATCGCCGGGGTGTTGCGTGAACAGAACGCTATCCGTGTCGTGATACAAAACGCGGTCCCCAATTGTTCAAGGATGCGTATAAGTGCAACCTAGCCATAGCAGTCGTGTAGCACGCCACCGCCACACTCGTGTTAGGGTTAGGGCGCAACGCGTCACGCGCATCCTTGTAATTGAGGAACATAACCTCATCATTACATCAATGACGCTGTCCACGGTGATGTACGGATCCGTCAGGTACTTGTGGACGCCCTGATACTCGTTGACAACGGCTACGTGTTGTAAATCGGGTCTTTGCCCAAACTTTCCCCATAACGAATTTAAAAAGAGTTTAGCCAGTGTGCGGAGACCTGGGTTTTTACACACAGAATCGAAATCAGTTTTACCCCTTCCCTTTCCTCATAAATTTGAATGTAAGCTAACTTTTCCTCTCGTGAGGTGCACCACTCTGGCCATCCGCTGGCTTCTTGTTTAATTTTCAAAAAAGTATCGATGTACCCGTGAAACAGCCCGCCAGAACGTGTCTGACGGTCGTAAACAGATACATTGTACTACCACACTTCGTGCACTGCTTCAACGGTGTAGCCTTTCTCAACGGCTTTTCGGATCTCGTCAATCACCCAGACGCCTGTCAACCAGTGATCTTTTTTGTCGCTGTGCTGACACGCGTCTTGGTTTTTCTCCTCCCCGCATTTCCTGCACAAGATAAACATTAGTTTGTCGTGCATCCGTGTAGGCAATACGTGCAGGAATAAATCCCGCGGAGGCGTCACTGTAACTTTGGCTATGCCTTCTACTCGATCTACAGCGGGACAATTTGGCTCCAAGTGAATTTTGCGGTGGCCGACGGGGTATTTTTTGTATTTGCAAACGTACGGATACAATGAACACACGTCCAAGTACCTGACTTCTCTCCACAAGAAAGGTCAGCTTCGTGGAAGAGTTTGATACAATTCGTACGCCCGCCAAAGAATGCATCCCTGGGGCTGAGGGGCTCCTTGGTATACACCTCGTGCCGGAGTACAAATCGCTGCAAGTCCTTGTCTGTGCGTTTCATCG
Organism: Timema cristinae; assembly: GCA_039000515.1. Lineage (NCBI taxonomy): Eukaryota > Metazoa > Arthropoda > Insecta > Phasmatodea > Timematidae > Timema > Timema cristinae. Next base: position 25,768 of record JBCFYV010011150.1, read on the forward strand.
CGTTAAAAGTACACTCCCACATCTCTACGACCGTGTAGCCGGCGTTATTATACTTTTCCACGCAGGCCATGGTCGCTTCATAGCGCGTCTCCATGGTCTCGTGGCGGCTGTTTTACGGGGGTGGTCCTGTCCGGATAACAGTATAAATGTATGTTTGAAATTGTTTCAGTTCGGTGAGTCCACCACCTTTCAAAAGATTCACACGGGCATCACGGTATAGTTCCTCTGCTTTGAGTTTTTGAATATTACGGCCCTTTTTGATCTGCTTAAAGGTGTTCACGTCCATGCATCCCGGTTCTCTTTTAACGTCACATATAGCCTTGGCGACAACCAATGCATGGGCGAGGCAAAGTGTGTCGCCATTTTGAATAGTAATTATTCCTTTATTATTACGGCTATACGTGGTAGCGGGAGCAAGTTTATCACATTTATGATTACCCCTCCCGCGCGGCTCTTTAAAGTGGTGTAACTTGATATACAGAGGGGATGAAGTGAGGAACGAAGCATTGCTTTGTAACACTCGTTCTACATTAGAGAGCACAGCCTGCGCGTCAAGCTGCTCTGCTCGTCTAAAGGAGACGAACACAGGTCTTGACGAGGAGTCTGTGTTGACCAATAGTAGACCTACGTGATCCTCGGCGCTAACTCCATGATCCTGGAGACGTCCAAGCAAAGCATTGATTTGCTCCTCGAGCCAGGTTTGAGCGTCACGATTGCTCCCCGGCGTCCCTAATTGTATGATCAATTCACGACCGACATAAAAAAACGCCTCAATTGCTTAATTCTCTCCTCGACGATTCGGAGAGAGATGCCTTGAGGCAACGCTTCTCCTACCTGATTAATCGGGCCACTACTTGGTGCCGAAGACGGGCCAGCGATGGGTTGCGGGGACTCCGTCTCCCTCGGGGCTCGATCACAGTCTGCTGAGGCTGTGGTGGCGGCGGAGAGAGGATGGCGCTACCGTTTTCACTCTCCAGTTGAACTATAACATGTGTATATAATATATACAGTCCATGAAAGGTTAAACACACATTTTCCCCTGTGACTGGGAATCGAACCGGGACCCCCCTCGCAAATTGTGTGTGTAATAAATACACCCTAGGACTTACAATAATTTATTATTTGTAAGAATATGTGACTGGCTGTATATGAAGTTGTTAAAGAAAGTCTTGCAATAAACTATTTGTAAACTCTACTATAATTACAGTCTTCCCAATTCATAATCTAATAGTGCAGTGCTAAAAATTTGTTGAGTATTATAGATCCTTCATCACCGCTGGGAATAGAACCCGGAACCCTCCTCGCAAATTATGTGTTTGTAAGTGTGTGTGTGTGTGTGTATATAGTGTGTGTGTGTGTGTATTGAATATGAGTAGCTAGCACATCGAGTTCAATGGAAATCCCTGAAGTTAAATTATAACACACATCAGATTAGGTTTTGTTTTAATTAATCTCATCATGTGTGTATTATACATGCACTGATTTTCTAAGGAATGGACATATCTGACAGCTAGAAGAACTTCCTAGATTAAATCTCATGTATTAATACGCCAAGTCATGTGTTCTTCATATGTCACTTGCTATACATACATACACTAGTGCTGAACACAGGGCATTATTGAGAGCGAATTTTTTTTGTGAGTGTTTAATGTAGGTAATTTAAATTATTTTATAGATTAACTTTGTTGGGAATTTGGATTTGTTAATAGTGGTTTAATTTATCAAACCAACATTTTCATCTATGCCCGGGAATCGAGCGCGGGACCCCTGGCTCAACAAACTTTAAATATAATTGTTCCAAACATACGCGTTAACAAATGTTAAGCCCACATTTTCAGCTGTGCTTTTAACGTCAGAGTTGTTGATACGACATAAATACCCGCTCGTCTCCCGTCGCTAATGACAGGAGAAAGTGACTGGTTTCTGCCTCTCTCTCTCTCTCTCTAGCAAAATATATTATTGCTTGGGTTTAAACTGAATAACTGACTATTTCAGTTAAATGCTACTCACATATTAGGTGATCTATCTCGTCCAAATCGCCGTTATAATCATGGTCCAACGGAATGACAGCTGTGGTGTCTGCTCGAGCACAGAACGGCACACCATCCGACAGGGTGACGGGCGTGGTGGCTGTCTCCTGGAGAGGTGCTGTCACATCCCAATAATCTGAAATTAAATAAATACATATTAATTACTATCAGAGGGGAAAAAAAACTACACACCAATCATGCTCAAATTTAAAGCCGGAAATTAATTACCCGCCGTGCAAATCCCATCCTCAGTAAAATATAGTAACTGTTCCATTCTATCGGGTGTCTCCGGTTGAACCATGGCTGCAGGCGTCGATGGCGTGTCTTCTAAAAAATAAAAAAAGTAAACACCTCTGTACACCAAAGAAGTGATAAGTAAAATAGCTACCAATAAACTATGATTAAAACTCATCTGATGTTTATGCGATGAAATCACATTATATTGAACGATTGTAAGACTCGAGTCTTTTATATCGTTTGCTTTGTTACACAACCAGAAAAAACAGGGATGTTTACAAATCCTCACGAAGTCCTCGCCAAGGCTATTGGGAGGCAATCAACATATCCAAGGTGACTGGAGGTCTATAGACCGGTTTTCATATGAAGGAACTTTTTGAAAATATAGACAGTTTTTGATATGAACGGATTTTTTTTTTTAGTTACGTCGAATAAATGTATATTTTATAATATCCGTGTTTTATTAGACGCTACCACCAGGGAACATATAAAGGGGTGTGGAGAGGACAGAGCTTGAACCGGGGTTACGCCCGCGGGGAAAGAAACCTTCCTACAGAAAATGGTCTATATGTTCAAGATGTTTACAAAACCGGGAGCGAGTACAAACTTGTTCAAGGTCATATTGGAAAAGGTGGTCAAATCAACATATCCAAGGCGTCTGGAGGTCTATAGACCGGTTTTCATATGAACGGATTTTTTTTAGTTACGTCGAATAAATATATATTTTATAATATCCGTGTTTTATTCACTCCCCCGTGCGCCGATCGATCATCGATCACCAATTACCAATCATAGGGGGGAAGGAACTTTTTTTATATGAAGGGATATAGTTAGTTCTCGCCAGGGTTGTTGCTTGTCCATCCCCAAGAACAACAACATCGAGATACAATAGGCCGTTTTTGGTATGAAGGGATAACTATAAGACGTTTTTTTAAAAATAAGGGATGACGGTTGTAGGGGAGGGGGGGGGGTGTTTTATTCACTCTCGATCATCGATAATGAATCAGCAATTATCAATTCTCGAAAATAGATTCGGGGGAACACGTACTATAATTATCAGAAAATGGTCTATAGTTTTTTCATACTCTTATATTAACCTTACTAAGGAAAAACGGACTATATGCTCACTTGTTAGGATGTTTACGAAATACTCACAATAACAACACGTCCAAGGTAAACTGGAATGAGGGGGCCCCCACAGTAGTCCTGGCCATTTTTCTACCTTGCTTCAGAAAACATCAAGGCTTATCATATAATTCATCTCGTTTTAATAATTTCTACATAAACCGACAGGGATTAAAACCCGGGTACTTTGATTTAATAAGATAAAGCTTTACCATTTTAGTAAAAATAATGTAGTATCAATTATTTGGATTGTTATTAGGTTAGTTATAATAATGACTGGTAAATTAGACGTAAATGTATCACTTTTAATAAGAAACAAACACAATAACACTGGTAATCTATGTAGTAGTTATGATGACCAGGAAAGTACTGTTTCGGTTAACACTACTCAAGTTCATGATAAACTACCAATATAATAAATTGATACCCATGTGTGAGATTTAAACGGAAAATAGATGTTCTTATTATATAATACCTTGATTAGATGGCAGAATATCTTGGGTGATTAAATCACTTAGTATCTTTTTATTCTTTTATACTCCTATGTGAGGTTCTCGTAATGTCGTGGATAATATTATATTACAGTATCGCGTGTAATATTAGCGTTTATATTCCTTATAAATCTTAGATTCAGCAATCAACTCTTAGGTTTTTAAAACAATCAAGCAATGATTAGTATTTGTTGCTAGGAAACATGATGTATTTCAATATATTATAATAATGGTTACCTAGATATATATTATTGTTGTGTTTTACCTTATCTAATTAAAATATTTATTTTTCATACGTATAGTAAATAATTTAAATGAAGCTCTGTTGTGAGTACCAGCATATTTTCATATTATATGCATCATTATTTTAACTTCAAGATGTGTGTCCATTCACCCACCAACAAGTAGAACAGTCTCCAAAAGTTTTACAATATGAGATCCCTTTTTTTTTAATATAACAATTTTAAATATCAAATTAACCATTTTAACACAATTTCGAAATTAATTGTTTTTCTAACTCGAATAGTTATCTCTCTTAAATCTCTGGACAATTTAAAGCCAGAAAGAAGACGATATGATTTAGACCAGAGGATGTGTTCTTCAAGGTCCTGTACCGCCGCCCTTACTCTTCCCCGAAGAATAAGGCTGGCGCACAACAGACAATAAAAAATAAAAATACAACAATTGCAGAGGGGCTGTGAGGATACAAACAAAAGTAAACAGGCCAACCACAGGCCCATTTACTTATATTCTCCACGAACTCACACCTCAATTATGTTGATGTTAATAACAGGAAAAGGCGAAGGATAAAGCAGGAAACCTTGATTTAGAAGAATATATGTCAATGGTAACAATTTGTAGTTTTATTGATGGCGAGAATAAACTTGAACAGAGTATCAAAAATACGTGATTTGGTTGTACAATCTTGAATTGCTTACAATTCATGTAACTATTAGCATACGATCATAATATCGTAATTGACAACAATGAACAATGAACTCTATAAGCCCGCAAGGCCAATGAGTTAAATGACGACAATATTCCAATACAAAATTTGGCTATGCAGACAAAAATACTCCTTACGTAACGATAATACAAGACTTTTGCCGTATGGGCCATTCAGTAGAAAAGGGTTCATACCAAAATACTTATAACTTTACATTTACAATACGAAAACTTCCCACTGCCTGATGGGCATTTTCGATACAAACAATTACCCACAGATATCTCTGTTATATCCGCCGCGCAAATAAAAATATTCCTTACAAAACAATCAGGTATAGACGCCATATTGGCGATGCAGAATAAACATTTATCAGTTAAATATGATTCCTGGTTAGGTAAAATATTCCAAGTCCAGAATAGACTACAACATTCATAGTGACGTTAAAAATTCTAAGTCCAAAATGTTCGACATATTTACTAAGTCCAAATTTTAGACATCATTACAAGTTAAATACGAAGAAAAAGATTTTAAGTCCAATATGTTTGACATATTCACTAAGTCCAAAATGTTTGACATATTTACTAAGTCCATATTTTAGACATATTTATAAGTTGAATATGACGAAAAAGATTCTAAGTCCAAAATGTTTGACATATTTACTAAGTCCAAAATGTTAGACATAATTACAAGTTAAATACGAAGAGAAAGATTCTAAGTCCAATATGTTTGACATATTCACTAAGTCCAAAATGTTTGACATATTTACTAAGTCCAAATTTTAGACATATTTATAAGTTGAATACGACGAAAAAGAATTTCTAATATACAACTGCCGAAAAGGGATTTTGTACCTTGCGAATATTTCCTGGACACCCAAGGTGTGTCCTAGAGGACAGCCCTGTCAAGAAGTACCGTCCATGTTAAACAACACCAGTATTTATATTATTATACAAGCTCAAAGAGGGGGAAGAGGGGTAAATACAAAACATCGGTCAACACGACAAAATGACGAGAGGGAGGGGTTAGAAATTCAGGGTTAACACACGCGGAGCTGGTAGAATTTACGTAGAACAATTAACTCTGGCATAACACTCCATTTGCGCAGGCGCGTCACACACTTTCCACACCCCACCTCCAGGTATAGAACACTTTACAAGTCCAATATTTCTCCTCGTTCAGTTGATCAATATTTTGGTAGAGGCAAGTTGTTGTCTTTATTGTGTGTGAGAAACAGTAAGTTGGCGCAGCAATAGTGGGGCACTTTGGTGAGTTTTCTTGTTTTAAACCTTTTTTGGAGCATATATCCCAAATAAATGCTACAGTCCTTTAAGTTTTATTTGTATGTATTAGTTTGTATAATTCATTTAGAACAAAATTTATATTGGAGAACTACAGCTATGCAGTGATCTGGAATAACTAAAGTTCTAATTAACGTAAAAGTGTATTTGTATTTTCTACTAGGTTTTACCAGTATTATTCATTAGCGTTAGACACATTTAACCTTTAGCTTTCAGAAGGAAGGCGCGGTTATTATTTTATATCTTCATAGTCATGAATAATTCAGAAACTGATAGATCTCTATAATATTAAAATTATTCTCATAAACATAAAGAGATAATGTTGTAATGGAACTTTTTTTACCTCGAGATTACGATGAATATTTTTGTTTTATATGATTTCTAAACAAAAAAGAGGATTTCTAGATTCTGTCTGTCTTGTCTGTATCTTGGCATGAGCCGAGACCATTTTACCGAGTGTTGAGACCTGGTATGTGGGATAGTTTTAAGGGTGTCTTAAAAGAGATATTTTGTAATTAATATATAATGATTTTGATTAAAATTTGTATTCAGACACTTTATAATATTACAACCAATATGAGGCGACAAATTTTCCACATAAAATAGGGTTGTTAACATAGACGGATATCAACAATGTTGATAATATCAACGCAATTATTAGAGTTAATAAATTATTTATCATAATAATTGTAAAACTATCATACTAAATCAATTCTAAATATATCATATTTTGTAAACCAATAATTTCCAGATGGTTAGGAAAATATATAGTATTAAAAATAGGTCTGCGGAATGAATAGATTATTTCTGTGTTAGAATGGAATGCTTTTAACTATTATGTTTCTGCAACAATGTATATTATTTAGTTTCATTTATTTTACGAGACTTTAGTAAATGTTTCCATTTTTAGGTAAAAGAGCGAGAAAGTCTTTCCGGGAATCTTTTATTTATTTTTATATCTAATTAGAGAATATTTTTTTTAACCCAAAACTTCATTATTTGATCTTATAATTCATTTGATCTTATAACTCAAAATTATTACTATGGTATTTTTTTGTGATTTTGAGAGTTATTCATTTTTAGTTAAAATATTGCATTGTAGTTTTTATACAATCTCTGAAATTTTAACTGGATTTAGCTTATTTAATAACATATTTGATGACACTTCACACCCTCATATATTTGCACAGCATTATTATCAATCTAAATTATTGAAAGAATAGATGGCGACCCTTTGTTAATATGGTGTATGAGATATACTATGTTTCCATTAAAAAATATTTTACTATTTTGATTTGTGTAAATTGTTTATAACATATTAGTAAAATTCATCCCAATCCACCCAACCTATATTCAGACCTTAATCTCCCCGTCCTCGGTGGGCTAGTTCAACACGAAACTAGTGCGTTAGTAAACTACGCCCTGAGAGCTGAGCATTTCGGTAAAGTTCCCTAGCACTGAGACAATCTTGCTTGTGAGAGCTGAGTACTTCAGTTGAGTTCCTTAGCACTGAGACAATCTTGCTTGTGAGAGCTGAGTACTTCAGTTGAGTTCCTTAGGACTGAAACAATCTTGCTTGTGAGAGCTGAGTACTTCAGTTGAGTTCCTTAGCACTGAAACAATCTTGCTTGTGAGAGCTGAGTACTTCAGTTGAGTTCCTTAGCACTGAGCAATCTTGCTTGTGAGAGCTGAGTACTTCAGTTGAGTTCCCTAGCACTGAGACAATCTTGCTTGTGAGAGCTGAGTACTTCAGTTGAGTTCCCTAGCACTGAACAATCTTGCTTGTGGGAGCTGAGTACTTCAGTTGAGTTCCCTAGCACTGAAAATATCCTGCTTGTGAGAGCTGAGTACTTCAGTTGAGTTCCTTAGAACACCTTAAAAACCCTAGACACCCCAAATATCTCAGACAACATAAATATCTGATAAATCTCAAATACCTCAGACACATTAAATACCTTAGAATCCCTAAATGCCCCAAACACCCTAAATACCCTAGACATATATTAGCTACCCCAAACAAACCAACTACCTCAGATACCCTAAAAATATTAGACAACCCAACTACCGCAAACACCCTAAATATCTTAGATACCACAAATAACTAAGGCACACTAAATTCACTAGACACCCTAAATACCCCAGGCACCCTAAACACTCTATACACACCAAATACCTCATAACCACTAAATACCCTAGACACCCTAAATACCTTAGACACCCAAATTATCTTAGACATCTTAAATATCTTAGACACAAAATTTTTCTAAGACACACTAAATTCCATAGACACCCTAAATACCCTTGAAACCCTAAATAACCCAGACACCTTAAATACCCCAAACACATTATATACCCCAGAAATCTTAATACCCAATACACCACATTTACCTCAGACAAAATAAATACCCTAGAAACCCTAAATACCCTTGACACCTTAAATACCCTTGACACCCTAAATACCCTTGACACCCTAAATACCCTTGACACCCTTAATACCCTTGACACCCTTTATACCCTAGACACCCTAAATACCTCAGATACCTTAAATACCCCAGACAATATTAAATTCCTCAGAACCCTAAATACCCTAGATATCCCAAATTACCTCAAAACCCTAAATACCATAGACACGTCGAATGCCTAAGACATCCTAATACCTAATCTAGTAGATAAACCAGACATCCTAAATACCCTAGACACCCCAAATAACTCAGACACGCTTAGGTCTAAGAAGCAAAAGCAAGCACGTTAACAGTAGCTTATTTAATTTAGAGCATTGTTGCAATGCAATACGAGTCTAATTTGTTTTTCTTTGAGCACCACATCTAACTAACCGTTCAGGTCAAATGCTTATGTATTAATTACGCTAATGATATTGGGTATTAAGAAGGTTTTATTTATATGTGGTGTACCCGAATTTGCGTGAAGGTAGAGTGGTTAATCATTTTGGAGAAATAACCTTCAGTACACCCGACCGAGATTTGAACCTCAATCTTTTCGTCCTAGGCGGCCTAGTCCATTGCGACAGTAGCGCGTGAAAGCCCGCAGCCACTGAAGCAGTTGTTTGATGTTGATTTTATTATCTAAGAAATCAAAACCAAATAAATTGGGAAAAGTACTCATTAGGGAGTGTTCTAGGACTTAAAAACCAAATCGTGTTGAAGGTTTAGTATTTTAAGAAATGTAAGGAACTCAACAATCAGACAACTTCGACTGCTAGAAAATAACCAAACCGATTCTAGAGCCATACTATATATATACATTTTATGTTTGAAGATTGCAGAAGAAAGACAAACTAACCCTCCCTAAACCCGCTAGCCTATTTCTAAAAATCACGTGCTAGCCTTTATACCTGCGACAACCAGCCATGACGTATTTTTACCGTACCCACGTGGTTTGTTTTAACACTGTATATCTTACTGAAAAGATAGCTAAATGGTGTATATATATATATATAAAATGCTACCGTTTAAGTAATAAATTAGTTAATATCCATAACGACCCGTTAGTTTCCAAAGTAACCGATATTAGTGGTTCAAGTGATTAAATATATTCACTTTATTGAGGAACAATTTCCATATCAAGTTAACTCCACACCTCCACAATCAATAAAATATCGATATCGACTGATATGCATAGCGTCGAATGACTAAGACAAGGATCCAGACAGGTTCAAACTTGCACAAACCAGAGGGTAATTGTTATTATATATAAAAACATGTTAATGTGAATAATTTAAATACAACATGAAACATTTAACATATTCACCAGAACTGTTGGTTATTATACTCTAGTGATCCCGCACGGTGCTGCCCGTGACCCTCTGTGGTATAATAATATATAAGACACCCCCCCTTCCCCTCATAGTGCCTGATTTGCTATGAGAATTTAACAAATTTATTTTTAAATTTTCTTTTCGAAACACTATCTTTTAAACATATTGTCTTTCTCTGTTTTCTCCTTGTAGGTTTCATAATTCCTCCCCCACCCCCTCAAATCCGAGGAGGATGCGGGATTTACAGTAAAGTTATATCTGAAACGTAATTCTAAACTTAATTAAAAAGCTAATGCAAAATTTAAAAATTCCGGCTTCGGGGTGCATTCGGATCCCATTTCTATCCACCTATTTTAAAAATGTCATCTCATATCTCTCTTTGCCGTATATTTGGCTGGGAATCGCACACAAACAAACAGTCCCCTTTCATTATTATAAATAACATCCTGTGATATTAACTTATATCCAAAGTTTCGGCGTACAGCGCCGGGAGAACAAAGTTGTGCAAGCATGCGTGTACAACAGGCTGCATAGGAGTTAGACGTGTAGAATTACACACCCCGACATCTTGGAGCACGGCAGCAGAACATACTCAAGATTTTGATGAATCTTGACGTTTAATGACCCCCCGAATCCAAAAAAGTGTTTTGTTTCTTTTTACTTTCCGTCTGTCTGTCTGTACCTCCAAATAGAGCCTAAACTCTTTTACCGATCGGGCTAAATTTGGTATCTAGGGTTTTCATAGAACTGCCCCGAGGGCTTTTTGGGATTGGATATATAACCCTAAACTTAAGGGTAGTTTACTGAAGGGCCAAAAAAGAAAAAGTCAATTTTCTCAAAATCGGTTGTAACGATTTTAATTAAATTCCATTGATAAACATTTATAAAAATTCCAAACAAAATTGATTCACTCAACATTTCAGCAAAATGACTTTAAGGGCTCCGGTCTGATGCGTAAATTAACTTTTTTTATAATATCTCCTAAATTATTTGAGATATAAAATTACTTATCGTTACAAATACGTAGGTCTCTTTATAATACAAATAGTTTTAAGAAGCATATTTTTATAAAACCAATAAAGTTCAAGCTATATGTAAATATATATAGATACAGCTATACGTAAATATAGATATACTTATATATATATATATAATATATATATATATATATATATATATAACTTTTCGAACACAAAAGGTAAAAGTATTGCGACCGCAAAAGAAAATCTAACCGGAAATGTTAATGGATGTCGACGTCTCAAGACCCCCCAAACCCTAAAAAGTGGTCTTTGCAATGACGTCTGTCTGTGTGTCTGTTAAACTTAAATTAAGAGTAGTTTAAGAAAGGGCGAAAAGAGAAAAAATAAATTTTCTCAAAACCGACTTTAACGATTTTGATTAAAATTCGTATCTAGGTGATTAATGTTATAAATAAACTGGCTATTTTAATTTTCCCATGAAAATTAATTTAAGGTACTTTACAGAAGCAGAAACTTCCGTATCTCCACAATTATTTGAGATACTAAATAACTTTTCATTGCAAAATTGTATTACTATTAAAAATAAAAAACTTTTATATTAAATATATTTTTATAAATCCAATAGTTTCTGAGATATTGGCAAATATATTAATACAATTTTGTGAGCTGTAGTTATAAAGAGATACTACTTAAGTGTTAAAGCAATAATTCTTCAATGTCATAGAGTAATTAAATATAAGTAAGTCTCTAAGTTTATGTTGTTTTCCTTAAACCGCTTAGGAGAAATATTTGTACACAATTGTTTATATCTATTTTAGACTCAATAGTTAATATTTACATTTTTTATTGCTCAAAATTTATAAATGAGGAATTTAATAGCAATGCGATGGCATGAAGATTTACAACACCTAATAAAATGTCGAAAATTTTAACCAGAAGTGGAAATTCTAATAGGAAGTGTTGACCCTTGTTGAACATTGATCTTTTTTATTGGTCCAAACATATACTTCATTCACGGTAGGAATTAATCTCTGAAAGGCCTTTTTTACTACAGTATCCTACTATATAATAGATTTCTGGTAGGGAAAAAGGCCTTTCAGAAAACGATTCCTATGGTGAACAGACTTTACAAATGAGGACATTAATTCTTTAAAAACCAAATTATATAATTTAAAACCGGGACTAAAAAAAATGTTATGTATAATTGTAGTGCAATTTATGCTTGGGTTTGCTAGTGTATATTATTTCGTTTCACATATATTACGAGTTTTTAATAAATATCTCAATTTTTAAACAATAGAGCGAGAAAGTCCGTGTGGAGTCCCGTACCATTTATTTGAACGAGTTATTCTAAGCCTTAAAGATGAAGGTTGTTCATAACATCTAGAAGTGTTGAGATAACAACAATGAAAATACACATTTAATATAGAAGGTTATTCAAAAGTAATGGTGCAAAAGTAAAAAGGGGTTATTCTTAAACGAACTGACATACAACAACCATTATGTAATGAAAAGACAGAAGAAAAATCCAAGTTTAAAAATAACTAAAAGTGTTCTATATGTGTCTGTTGGTTACATGGCAGACGTCTAGACGGTAGTCCAGTTTGGCCCACACGTGCCGCAACATGTCCACGGATACCCAACTCCACTGCAGTAAACTAAGTGCCACTAGCGCTAATAGTGGCGGCGGCAGTTACCATGCCCAGGTAAAAACTTGATTCCGTTTTCCTTCTTTCAATCCTTACAGCTTAGTTAGCGTTGATACAACTCTCACTACAGGCCTTCAGTTTTGCACCATTACTTTTGAATAACCCTGTACACGTTACTACCTATTAGAGCAAATCTTTGTTGAATTGACAGAGGTACAATTTTCCAGCAGACAGCTATATTGAAATCCTTAAGGTGATTGGCGTAGAAAGGTATAGCCATGGGAACAAAAGGTAATCTTCAAGAATTTTTATTGTTTTGCAGTTATCTTTATGAAAACATTCTTTTCAAGAACAGAATCATATTGATTAAGTTATATAGGTGACCTGGTGGTCTAGGGGTAAGGTGTCAGACTTCTATGCTGGTGGCCGGGGTTCGATCCTCGGTCCCGGCAAAGATTTATCTGATGACCAAACCCTTCCTTCACCTCTGACAAGACATCTTGTGAGTGTGGGGAATGCCAGGTCTCCACCGTGGTTCGAATTCCACGTTAAACTGTAGGTCCTTCATTTCATCTCACTATCACCCTACCATTACACATTAGCGTAAGTGCGTATAACCCGAACGGGTAGTAAGACGCGGTGCTAATAATAATAATGATTAAGTTATACTTTTTATATACTCACATCCTTTATTATTTAAACAGTGATCAAATATCGATAAAATTGACATTTTTCAATAGAAAACGCCGGCTTCATATCAAAATATAAGAAAAATGAAACAGTTAGTAAACATCAATTGATTTTCTTACAAGGGGTGTTGAAAATATTAACATAAAAATTTCACTCGTTCTCGAAAAAACTGATATTTCCAAACGCATTGTTTTTTCTCAAGACCTCGCCGGTAGCTAGCGCCATCTACGGTTTCCGTGATTCATCTGTTCTTGTTAGTGCGGAAGGATACTTTTTAACGTTCTCCCTTATTTACTGACCTTCTAGTACTCAAATGACTATTAATTAACTAAACGGGTTCGGGGAAACTTCTGCTGGGTGTATGTGGACATAATTGGGGGTGATAAAAAAAATGATATACTTGCATAAATAATACTGCAGCTTAGCTATCGGAGAGCACGATATAAGCATAATTATACAAAATACACTTAACTCTAAGAAAAGAAGAAAAAAAACTCATATAATATACTCTATTTTTGAAACAATGAAAAAAAATGTATATATTGGCTCAATAAATATTTATTATATATATCCATAACCATTTGTATCCTACCTATCCAGCCGGCCAGTAACATACAATAAAACTAGGTACATTGTCTTTCTCTTCTAGAGAGGTCTATTAAATTATCATATAAGTATATTAATCCTAAATAGAAAAAAAAAATAGAACAAAAAATAATAAATTTACAGTCCAGTCAACAGTATAAACATATATATATATAAATTTTATCCTCATTACATGTCCATACTATCTGTGACGAACAACACAATTATAAATTTATGTAGTTTCCCCTTTTTTGTTCTTTTTTTTTAAACCAATTGAAGCTCTAAATTGATTAGATCCGAGGATCTTTCTTTGACGAATTTATGCGTAACTTTACGTTACAAGTAACAAAAAAAAATGAATATTCAGAACAGGAACGGGCTCACCATTTAAGTTTCCTTTTTTTTTCTCTTCGTTGAAGTCGGATAAATCTCCGAAGAATGAATATCCCAACACACGCTTACACGCGCGTAAGAAAAAAAATTAATTATATTTTTGAAGAATATAAATTTAAAAAAAAATTAAACACAGGTCCTTCTTTTCGGCCTTATTACGGTTTACACCTTGTAACAGGCATGATGCATGTAGATTTTCTTGGATGTTGATGGACTCAGAAACCTACACGTCCTATCAACTCCATCGCTTCCAAGCCCACTGCCCCTCCCGTCCGGCTCCTCCTTTTCAAGCGTCTTCCCAGAATTACCCAAAATTCCCGCAAAAAAAAATCATAATTCCTAATGTAGCCTTTTTATAGCGAGTACTACATTAGGGAAACCTCTTAAAATTAACACTAACAAAATTATTATTAATAAAACAATTACAAAAATAATTTTAGTCTTCCTCCAAGAGAAAAAAAAAATACCGCCAGAAAATAATAAACAAAAAAAAACAGATTTATCTTCCCTCTCATTCTACCTTCGCGCGTCCGATATGCCCGCCTAGCAACACACTCGTGTGGCGGGATCGCGAACTATTTACCTATTCAAGATGGATCCCTTAGAAGAAATTTATAATAAAAAAAAATGCAGAAATAAAAAAAAATAAACAATAGAAAAATGGACTGCAAAAAAAATAATCGGGTAAGTAATAAAATAATGCACAGATTAGTGTAATTATAAATCTAAGATATATATTATATATTTTTATTTTTTCCGAAAATGTAATCTACCAGGGAACGACCTTAAATAGTTAAATATCCCATGGTAACAGTAATTAAAACGAGCGTGCTGCGAAAGCGGCCATTCCTAACACCCCACAAAATGCATAATAAAAGGGAAGATTCACAAAATCACACTAATAATATATATATTACCAGATGGTAAGAATACCAATAGTATTAATAATAAAAATAATAATACTAAAACTAGGGGATTATTGAAAATCCTCACAACTTTGTCGGTTGTGTAGCCACGCGATACCTTTTAACCTCCCGCCCACATTCCTACAAAATATGTTTTAAACTTGCACTCGACAGGGCTAGGGGCCTTATGTCTTATAACATGTGAACACTGGTAACTGTCTAAAGAATAATAAGCACTATAATAATTATTCTTTAAATTAAAAAATGACACCAGGACACGGGAATCAAGCCCGGGACCTTTGGCTTAGTACGCCAATGCTCTAACCACTGAACTATCCAGGAGTCGTTCCGTGCCCAGGGTCATTATTAAATCATATTTTAATGCAGTCTATGTTGGAAGTGGGGAAACCGTCGGCTACTAATGTGTGATTGTATTAAGATCACGACCTATCAGATAACGCAGCCACCTTCAACTCGGTAGTTGGCTTTATGCTGCCACTTGTACAATTATTATAATTGTAATGGATTGCATATTTTAGAATCAAATAGCCGAAGCTGTTATTTATGCTTTTTATTGAGTAATTCTACATCTATCTATCATATACTGAAAATTGAAAAACGGCGTCCAGCATAGTTTCTGCCTTAAAATATGAGTGAAAATAGACCCTGGGCATGGTACGATTCCTGGATAGCTCAGCAGTAGAGCATTGGCGTACTAAGCCAGAGGTCCTTGGTTCAATTCCGGGGCCCAGGTGTCATTTTTCAATTTTCAGAATACCATTTGATCTTGTTCTGCCTTATTGTATTCCTGTAACGCCAATGCTGATAACATATCGAGTACTTCATCAAACAAAATGCCGATTCTAAATTTTCAAAGACAGATATAAGTTACATGCTGCCAATCAAGTTGTGTACATACATTGATAGGCTTGCTTGTAGTGGTTGGTGTTTTCCTGTTACTAAATGCATCACACCTTTAGAAAGGAAACATACATCTGGTTGAGATCATTCCACAACCAATGTTCTGTCTTTTTCCAGTTTAGCATGAGGATCCACAAGCAAAGCTATTAAGTTGTGAGTCCCTTTGCAGTTCTTTAACCTGGCAGGTCCATGTTAGCCTGTAGAATTTCATCAACATTTTGTATAAAGTTGGAGGTTTTGGTTCCCCAACTATTCAGAGAACCTTTGACAAATGCTTCACCATCTTAGGGAAAAAGATTATTGAAACTTCTTCTTGTCTATATCTCGAGTGAAACCTAATATCCTTTCCAAAGTGTGTTTCAGTTTTTGATGAAGTGAACAAAGGGCGTGATTCCCATCACAGGCGTTCCTAATTTCTTCGTTTGTTATCATCATGTCTCTCTGAACGTGCTCATATTCGTATAGCAAGTCCCTGAGCATGTAAACATTTTTGTGGATGTCCAAGAACTCTACAATCTAATCACACAGTTGATTGGATGTCATTCTGTGTTTATATGTTTATCATTTTAGTCGCTGCTGACGTTATTTTTTGGTATCACTCACGTTCTGGTTGTACACTGGTCCACAGTATGTCATCCAGCAATTTTTATGATAACGAATATCCAATATAACAGCTTATAGTATCCCTCCAGTGTTGTCACAGAATGTAATTAGATCTTGCAGTCTATTCTGGATTTTCCTATCTTCAACGTAGTTGGCTGCATTCAAGAAAATCTTCCAAGCCTCCATTATTTATATTTGGTGATAATTCATGGTGTACTTCCACCAAGGCTGATTCTAAAAGGTTTACCTTCCGTAGTTTCGGTACAAATAACGCAAGCTGAATGAATAGTACCTTCATGTAGGTAGTTATTTTGTCTGGGGAGTCTAAATTTGAGCAGCTTCTCTCACATTTGAATTGAGGATAGATTTCCTATAAGTATCCAGCGGACATGTTAGTTTGTGACAAACTATTTCAAAATTTAATATGTTGTGAGTTTTCCTAGGCAGAGCGTCAACTTGTATTTTTTCATGGATATCATCATAGTTCGTCCCCAAACCTTATCATTCTTGTGCAATCTCTGCATTGTTGTTCCAGTTGTCCTGGTTTGGTTGTTTTAGTGGGTTCTTTTTGGACATTGTTGATTGCTCACATATCACACATTCATCTTCTATATGAGTTTTCTTGCCTGTAGGTTCTGGTGATGATGCGACCGACCAAACTGATCTCTGGTTTGGACAAGGAATATCAATTTTATACTTTTGTGTTATTCAGCCACTGTAAAAAAGAAAAAAAAATATTCTACAAACTAAATTAAGCAGACTAACAATTAAATGGTATACGACCATAACCACACTGTTTAAGAATTCTCATATCGCAAAGATCAGCCGGAGTTTTGAAAAATGGCGCCAAATGCCAAAATTACAAAAGTTGCTCCCATGATTGATTTTATCCCGAACATGTCAATAATAGACTGCAATCATAAAAAACATCCCCCCTAAAAAAAACGCACGTGCTTTGGTTTCTCGACTAAATTATATGGGTTAATTTATAAGTATTGGTAACTATCTTTGAAAAGTGACAAAATTATATCAAATTAATGTATTCAAATATATATTAAAATTGTTTTAATAACTTTATAACTGTCCACAAATCTTGTTCTTACCCAAATAATATTGATTTTTGTTTCACAATGCATTATCACAAATATTTGGCAATTTAATCGTTTCTTATACATACTATGCGCCTAAAAATTAGAATAGAATCCAGTGTAACATCCGAGAAGATATTATAACAAAGCATATTAAACAATTAACCATGATTAAGGTGTTAGATAATATTACCAACCTCGTCATCTACTAACATTCGAAACTCATGGGAAAATATGTTGGGCCTCACGTACTCCATTTTGAGAGGAAATTTTTTAAAAAAAACAGCATTTATATATTGTAACAAGATTAGTGTTTAACAGTGGGACCAGCGTGCTCTCATTGTTTACCCTAGCTGCACTCCTTGTTCTTTCTGTCTCCCTCCCTGTCTAGCAGGTAGGTAGTGACCACGGTACTTATAATACACGGTAGGGTCCACAAGGCAGGTGCGCAGTAGCCTGTCGTGTCTGTGACGTCAATGTGGCCCACTGCGCGCTCAGCTGTATGCTACCGCCAATTGTTCTTGTTGCTTAGATGCTCTAATCTTTCTTTATCTATGGCTCTAATGTTTTGATGTATGTATGCGTTAATGTATGTTTACCTCTGTGTCGTGTGATATTAATTAGAAGTAGTGATGCCTTGTTGTGTAGTTGTTGGGTGCAATAACCACTCAAGAAACTCTAAAAAATCTGGGGTAAGGTTTTATAGATTTCCAACAGACAAAACATTGCGAAAACAATGGGTGCACGCTTGTAGAAGAGCTGACAATTTTTGTGTCTCTAACGCTCGTGTTTGCTCTGCTCACTTTAGTGAAACGGACTTTGAATGTGACTTGAGGGCGGAACTACTCAAATTGAAACCAAATAGAGTGTTGAAAAAAAACGTCTGTGCCACATTTTAAAATACCAACTGCCACAGCTTCTTGCAGTATTTCGGAAATAAATAAAAGAGCTGATAAACGTGAAACAAAAAAAAGCTTAAACCATCTTTTAAATACACATGAAAGTAATAATTTGCCCTTTCCATCCTTAGAACACGGGACTAGCCCAACACACTTAATAAGTACACAAGAGTTAGAGTTGGAATTGCTAAAGAAAGAAAATAATATTTTAAAGAATGAAAATAATGTTTTAAAGAATAAAAATAATGTTTTAAAGAATGCAAATAAAATTTTAAAGAAAGAAAATAAAGACAATCTGACAGAGTTAGCCACTGCTAGGACAGAAATTTCTCGTTTAGCCGAAACTATAAAACAAATCGAATCTCGTTTTTCCAGCTCCCAACATCAAATTATTTTAAGGGGAAAATGTACTATTTGGAATTCTGAAGATGTATCAAAGGCAATAACGCTATGATGTATATCCAAAAAAGCATTTAGATATTTAAAAAACGTTTTAAAATATCCCCTTCCAAGTGAAACGACAATAAAACGCCGCCTCAGCGAATTTTTTGTTAAGCCAGGATTTATAGATGTAAGTTTAAATATTTCAAAAGCACAAGTCAACGTTTTTACTTATTTTGAAAAAGACGTGGTGCTTTGTTTTGATGAGATGAAAGTGAAATCTGACATGTGCTATGATACTGTCGAAGACAAGATCCTAGGACCACACTCAACTGTCCAAGTTTTATTAATCCGAAGCTTGATTGGAAAATGGAAACAACCCATCTATTACGGATTTGACAGACCTGTTGATAAAGAACTATTCTTGAATGTTGTTGAAACAGTTGAGGCCACGGGATTCTGTGTCCGGGCTTTTGTTAGTGATATGGGACCATCAAATCAGAAGCTTATTTTGAATATGGGAATAACACTTGGCTGTACAAGTATTAAAAACCCATTTATTGAAGAGCGCCAAATTTGGGTTTTTTTGACGTCCCTCATGTTTTGAAACTTTTGAGAAATCACTTGCTGGACGAAGGATATCAGCTGTCTGACGGTAACACTGTTAAAATAGATGAATTTGCACAGCTTGTCGAGTTACAAAAAGACGGCGATCTGAAATTTGCGTATACAATTAACACTAATCACCTCCTTCTAACAGGAACAGAAAGACAAAATGTCAGAAAGGCTGCAGAATTACTATCCAGAACTGTTGCAGCTGCTATTGAATATACTCTACCTGGAAATGAACACGTGGTTACATTTTTGAATATTATAAATGATGGCTTTGATGTGCTAAACTCTAGATTACCTTATCATCCAACAAATAAGTTGAAAAGTGCCTATGGGATTAATTTAAATGAGCAGAATGCAGCCCTTAACCTTTTTTATGATATGTGCGAATCTATGCGAGCTATTGGGAGAAATAAATTATTACCTTTCCAAAAGGGCTTCCTAATATCTATCCGTAGTCTTAAAGGCCTATACACAGAGTTACACTCTGAAGGATACACATATATTATGGCATCGAGATGTAATCAAGACGTCCTTAGTCTTATTTTTCTCTGATTTGAGGCCTTGGTAGATTTTATGATCACCCGCTACCAACGGCTGTGAGCCAAAGAATAAAATCTTTACTTTTGAGCCGTAGTGCATCAGTAATAATAAAAACTGGGAACTGCTCAACTGAAGACACAACCACATTAAGTGTTGATGTGATATAAAATCTGAAATGTGATATCCGGGAAGATTTACAAGTAGAATCTACAGTACAGGAGGAAATTGAAAGTGAACAGCCAGAAGAGGAAGAATTTATATCGACTATTGAACCCCAGTTAGCAGAAAGTAAAAATAATATTCATGGACAAGTAGCAGGAGAAAGCACAGACTTACTAAAGATGCTCGCAGGGTATATTGCTTATAGAGTGAAAAAGAAAAAGCTAGCTACAGCTTACAAATATGGCCATCCAACGAGTCACTACCCTGCAAAACAAATAGACTGGCTTTTTACAATATCAAGAGGAGGCCTGATGGAGCCAACAAGTGCGTGGGCTCAGATTATATTTAACATGGAAGAGGACTTCAATACATTTCACGGCGGTAGTTTGAATAAGGATTGTGATGTGATGAACACACTAGTGAACATCCTCAAGTTCAAGTACATCGGCATAGATGAGTTCGCTATTTCATGATATGTTCGAACGCGCACCTTTATTAGAATGAAGTCCTTGAATAAGAAGAAATCTCAGAAAAGACCAATCTACGGTAGTAAGAAGTCTGATGGTGGTAGAAAAAAATCAAAGAAACTAGCTAAGCTTCAATGAGTTCATTTCGGTGAGTTTATCCAATACTACATTTCTTCATGATACATTTTATTTTATATCTTGCCTACATTATTTTGTCTGTTTTTAATCTATAATTATAAGAAATTGTCTTATTTATATTTATATTGTGAAACTTTTTTTAACCCCTTAAACATGTTCTTCAATGCGTACTTTTATTACAGTGGCAGTGTAATCTACATTTTAAAATCTTAATTATTCCAACCAACTTAAATAAAAGCAGTGAGAAGTGGATAAACATTGTCAAATCTGAAAGTTATGATCAAATTCCAATTTACTTTAAAGCAAATGTTAGGAGAGATGCAGATAGCAGGCAGTGTTATAGTAATGGACTAGGGCGGCCAGTGGGCACCGAGTGACGTGTCAAAGGGGCGGGACTGGAGGGGGAGATGCGCGTGGACCCTACCGTGTATTCTAAGTACCGTGGTAGTGACCTTCTCACTTGACTGCGGGGATTAGAGGGGCCAAGGGGGTGCGGGGAGGAGGGCGGAGACAAGTCTGGAAGGGTCGGGACCCATTTTATTCTGGACTCTTAACTTTATAAATGGAGGATTCCAGACCCTTAGCTGTCACCACCCCTATATAAACAAGCTCAGCGATAGCCACGCAGATTCAGTTCTTGGTTCTCGACTGATGAGTCCGGGAGTCACCAGTGCGAGTGTGTGGACCAGTGTGGACACTGTGTGAGCCGGGAGTGGACCAGCGAGTCCAGTGTGTCAACCAGCGAGTACAGTATTTGTGTGGCGCGTGCCAGAGTAGTGTGTATGGCACTGGGACCTGTGGCGGGGTGCCGTGAGTGTAATTAGCATTGAAAGTAAAATTACAGTGAACGAACGTTTTTAGAAACTGATATTTGGATATTTAACTAGTTAGTCAGTATTTTTTTTACAAGCTGTTTACTTGACTTGATGTAATCCTATTTAATGTTTTTTTTATTTGTGTATTGATCTACAAACAATTGCCTATATTACCTTAGTCAGTGGACTGTTTAGTTATAGTTAATCCAGTGTAATTTTATTTTATGTGTTTTCATTTGTTTATTAATTTAAAGACAATTATTAGTATTACTTAACTAAGTGAACTACTCAGTTATAATTTATTCAGATTATTCTATTTATTATGTCCTTATTGGTTTATTGATTTAGATAATTAATTTGACTACCTAATTTGTTAAATTGTTTAGCTGTATTTTTAATTCTGTTAATGTTTTTAAGTGGTGTTTTTAATAATCAAAAATTTGAATATTCCGTGGGCATTTTTTATTCGTGTTTGTTTGGCAACCTACCCCAATATCTCTAAAAGAACTCGTGGTTCACACTTTCACGTGTGAACGGCCTGTGACCCTCCCAGGTCACGTGCGCCCCACGTTACAATATATTTTTGGAATGATGTGGCTTTTTTTTCTGTTAAAATGACTTGATGGGTAGGCCTACTTTTTACAAGCAAATATCTTAAATATTGATAATATACCCATAAATCTTTATGATAAGAATAACTTACCATTGCAAAGTTATTTTACGATTAAAAATAAACAAAACCTTTAATTGAAATTAATTTTATAAAAGAAATAATTTCTGAGGGACTGATTTTTTTTTCCTAGTTGAGTTCTGGAAAATGGGGAATTGATCATTTTATCTTTTGTGAAAGCTTATTTAACAGTTTTTTCTAAATGATTTATTTGACAATGTACGCCTATATTATTTCGTTCATGTTTTATTAATAAATTTCTATAGCAATTTACATTAATATTGTTTAGAATACCTTGCGACTTTTAAATAAATATCTCCATGATTGCCGATTGGGCAAAGGAGCGGATATTTCCGTGTGATTGACCGTACAATATATTTTAGGGGATAGTGTATGCACCACATGTTGGTTTCAACTGGGACACACACTCACACATTTACACTAAGGGATAAGGATGAGGATGAAAGACATTAGAGGAAGTATAATCAGTTTGTGTGAAGGATAATGAGGAAAGGAATATACATTTAAATACAACACTTTTATTAGTACCAATTGGGATTAGAACTCTAGCCTGGCTATTATGACCACGACGCAAAACGAATTTGCGACCGTTAGTAGAGAGACGCTAGACTTTGCGTCAAAAGTTATTATGGCCGACCACTTTGCGAAAGCAAAGTCCTTGCGAGCGCAAATATTTCTCTAGTAGCGTGACGCTAAGTTGCGCAGACATTTTACTTATCCTTTGGTTTGCGTTACGAGGTTATGTTTGCTAGTTTTTGTAATTTATTACGTGTTTTATGTTACATTATTTAAACTTGCCATCTCTTTAGCCCAATATAATTACCTCAAAACTTTTTGTGTGTGTTTCACATAATCTAGCTTTAAATAGGCCTATATCATAATCTAGGCCATGAGTGGAGATAGTACGCTTACACTGAATGTTAAAAGAATATTTTATTTGAAACACAACACTATCAAAATGCATTACTATTCACCATCAACACCATGACAATTCAGGTGATAAAATAATAAAACGAAGGCCTAATATGTTTAAGATGCCTCAACAAAACTTTAATGATGTAATCATATTTAAACTGAATCATACATACAGTAGTGGGCCTATTAAATATTGCAGCCAAGACTGGAAATAACTAAATAGGCCCTAGCTTAATATTTGCATGCGGTTTGGTTTGTTTAGGCCTAGATTTTAATCATAAAAGGTTTACCAAAGTTATCTGAAACCAATAATTAGTAGTTAAAGCTAGTTATACTGAAGTGAATAAATTGCAAACAAATCATTATAAAGAAATATAATATCCTTATATTCTTAATCACTTAGCTAAAGTATTAATAATTCCCTTTAGGTAAAAGA
>JBCFYV010011152.1:0-193270 GCA_039000515.1 Timema cristinae
AAAAAAAAAACTAGCATGTAGAAGATTAAAATATTTTGTTTAGTATAGTTTATGATATAAGTGTTTGTTTATATGCATAATATTACGAGTGATATCGATTTATTAATATTTTAGACCCTCAGCTAAATAACAAACAATTTGAGAACTATGTTGAGAGTGGCTTCTTTTCAAAATTAATAGTGATACTAATGGAGTAGGGATAAAGAGGTGATAATCCAGAAGGAGAGATGACAACTAGAAAAAATGAATTTCCCACAAAGTGAGACGAGTCTCAATAGGGGAAGGGAGATAAATAATATTTTCTCCATGCAATAAGCATCAATGTAGGTTTTATCTCTTTGGGAGTTGTTTATAAACTTACAACAGTACATAAACCTTTGGTATTTATTTTTATTAACCGTCAAATATAGGTCAAAAAAGACTTAGTCTCATAGTCTATCTACCCTGTCTCTATGCCCCTGGTACCTGAGAACAACTGAAATATAAGGCATTGACAATGTGCCGAAAGCATGGGCTACATTTTAAGACCAGACTTATAACTTGTAACTTAAATGCTTCACCATTAAACCCATTAAAAGTGTCCCTTAAAATCAAATGGGGGAAAAAAAGAGTACTTAAATAATAGCTTATATACATTAAACAGTAAATTTCTGGGCTTGCCACTGTAATTTGAAGAATGTAAACAACACTCCTACAAGCACATTACTAAGGACAGACGTCACCCTGTCAACAATTCTACTAGAGAGAAAGGCAGCTCACCCTCTCTCGGGGTTATGCTGGCGTACTCCACCTCCTCCCAAGAATAATAACTCTGCAACTGCCGCAGAGGATCGGGGGCTCCGCGACTCTCCTCCTCGTAGTCCCAACACAGGAACTCACACGTGGATGCTGAAGGTAAGGGGGCAATTCCCACAGGCTCCTTGCTTTTCTTGACTACACCCAAGCGCTCCGCCCAGCACACAACGCGGCACCCGATTTCTGAGGAGATGCTTCTCAAAGATTCAAGACTGCTCTTCGCCAACGATAACAAGGAACTTTTCGACTCAAGAGGTTCTTCTGCCCAGCAGAGGACTTTGCACTCAAAGTCTGACTGTACATCTTCCAAGGGGAAGTGGTCAGGTATAGGGGCAGTCATGAGTTCATCAATGAAAGCTTCATCCCAACACAAAATATGGCAATCCATGCTAGAGTTGATGCTATTTTGGAGTTTCAACAAGGGATGTTCTTTAGCTGATAGCACGTTGTCAACCTCCGATATGAGAGGAACAGGGGTAGGAGGGGTGTTCGTGGCACTGTGGGTTCCAATAACTGCTTGTACTGAGGGAAGCAGTCTGTAAACATTCTCTCCTGTGACCCTAACTTCTCCTCTGGTAAGCTAGATAAAAGGCTTCCTCAAGCTGCTCATCCGTGAATATAAAGTTATCTTTATATGTCTCCAAGATGCAATCACCATCATCCCCAAAATTCACATTTTCAGCTGACAATCTACGGTAAAGTTCTTCATGGGTGGAATCAATTCTTAAAACCTGTAAATTTTTCCTGTATTTTTAGGAACACATTCTGTTTTATGTTGCGAGCATGTCAATCTCTTTTTGAACAAATGTTTCACATATCTACTTTTATATTATAAGGAAAACTGTTTTCATTGAAGATACTTATGAGAAAAATGAGTGAGAGAATGTCAAAATTGATCTTCGACTAAATATTTTTAAGTTTTGTATGCATGCATTTTTTGCGTTATTTTCTTTCACAAATGTAAAAAAAAATTATTAATTTGTGCTATTATTTTATGTCTTTAATACCTACCATAATAGAATATAGCAGTTTATTGTTTAACAATTTATAGCCAGCAATAAATTAACCAATACTATAGAGTAAAAAAATATATATCAGGTTAAAGATAATATATTTATTTCTAAAAAGTTATATTTTTCTTTCACTAGTAAAAGTTTCATTAACTCTTTGTTAGATTGGGGTGTGGAAATAGTTGTGATTTAGTTAATGTACCTTATTGTTTGTAATGGGAAATCATTTCACACTAAATGTAAACAATTATTATTGAATTTAAAATTATGTAAGCAATGCTGAGTGATTTATGAAGGAATTTTAGATTTTAGAAAAACACCTTTAGCTATGTTTTCGAGAAAAATAGGTTAAACAATTTTAATTATTCATGTTTCCAGTTTATCCCACTTCCCTTTAGTTGTATACTAGAAAACCCACATGTGAAATTTTGCCTGTATTTAATTATATATATTTTTTTTGAATTTAAGATTTAAGGACAAACATGCTAAGGTTAAAAAAAGTTTTGTTTTCATAAACTAAGTTAAATAAGTTCAAATATCTTTTATCTTATGTTATTTTGGCTAAATTCTTTGAATTCTGATTTTAGTTTCTTTCCCTTTGGAATAATATGCAAAATCAGTTTGTGACACACACATTTAATGTGTCAGAGTGAGATGAGGAGTGTCGCAAGTGAAACAAACATGACTAGAATCCATGCTACCCCATAAATGTTTTTGAATTAAACATTACTGTTTAAAATGATGCATTTATTTTATTAAAGTTTTGTTTGTCTGACACATATTTAAATTAACTGATATATATATAAAATCAACATAGGTTTATTTCATCCTAAATAAATGTTTATACAAAGAAAGTGGGAAACATCTTGTCAAAAGGCAAATTGCTATCTTATTTGCATGTGTGAACATTGAGAGTTTGGCATCAGCATGTCACAATAAATGTCTCTCACACTCTACTGCTCTTTACCTCAACAGTATCGAGATCTTCCCCTGCAGGAGATGGGGGAAGTTCCGCCACATCTATGACCACACTGATTTTTCTTGGCATTTTATTCGACTCAGGAATCGAGCCGGGTTGGCCAACTTTGTGCAATGACTCGAGTTGGTTGCTTTTGTAGAATGATTCAAGTTGGTCACTTTTGTAGAATGACTCGGGTTGGTCGCTTTTGTAGAATGACTCGGGTTGGTCGCTTTTGTAGAATG
This sequence comes from Timema cristinae, assembly GCA_039000515.1. Lineage (NCBI taxonomy): Eukaryota > Metazoa > Arthropoda > Insecta > Phasmatodea > Timematidae > Timema > Timema cristinae. The sequence goes on from JBCFYV010011152.1 coordinate 3,009, forward strand.
ATTCGGGTTGGCCTCTGAAGGGATTAATTTTGGTCCAAAATTGTCATAGTCATGGTCTAATCCCCAGCACAAAATGTCACATTGTGATAGCTCTTGGAGAGTAAAACGAGACTTTTTTTCTAGCGTTTCATCCCAGCAGATAACCTTGCACCCTAAATCAGATGTCATGCTTCTCTTAGACTCACCAGTGACTTTTGATGGGAAGTGATGTAATGTTCAAGATAATTAAAAGGTATGGTACGTTGAACAGAATCTGTATATTTAGGTCTTAATGTGCCTTGTGGTGGTGAAGGAGCACTTTTAACTTGTTCTATCAATCGAATATCAGCAGGTGCAATGCTATCACCTTTTATAGGGTAATGCTCAGTTGAATTCAGTCTATAAATAAAATCCCAGTCACGCAATGTATCCTTAACTTCAGAAGTTAAAGTAGGTAACAGGATTGGTCGAGGTATTGTAAAATCTGGAAAAACACATTCTTCGGAACCAAGTGTCTGATGTGACAGAGCAGAATAGAATGATTGCTCAATTTGAGAGTCGGTGAAATCGCACGGTTTGACATAAGGCTCCAATACACTCTTGCTGTTAGAACCAAAGTCACGTCTTCTGCCGACACTCTAACATTGAAGTCTAAGTCTTCAGAAACAGGTACAGATTCTGGGATAGGGCCGGTAGGGGTGTCGTGAGTAGTTTCATAAATTATTGACTTGATACAAAACTCCTCATCAGCAAGACGAACCTACGATCATTACAAATACCTTCTAGGTTTAGCAGAGCTACATATTACATAATGTTTGAACACAAAGTTTATACAAAGAAAATAGTTACTAAATTAAATTTACTTTAAGAAATCTTGTTAAAAATTTTCATGCTCATTGGAAGTGGACCTGAAAAGCGATGGCAAGCAATGTAATCAAGTTTTCTTGACAAGAGAAATTAAAAAAACAAAAACATATGTAATGATAAAAAATTTAAGAAGTTAACAAGTAAGGTTATAGTGTGATCCAATAAAATAATGTCACTTTTAAATTAATAAACACAATGTTTGTCATCAATAGTTTAAAGAAAGAAAATAATCAAAATTTAATTTAAAAATTAGTGTAAAGTTAAAACTTATATTTTACTTTCCAGGACTGATGATGACATAAACTTATCAAAAGATCTAGCATCTATTAATTATTTTTTATTAATTGGTGAACAAATTATCATCATTATTATTACTATTATTTATAAAAAAAATTAAATAACTAATATTTTCTCGAGTATTACATATTTTAAACTTTTTAACTTATAACCATTTTTAAATCAAGTTTTGATTTTTTTCCCCCTTTTAATTATTGACGACAAACATTTTATTTGTGAATTTAACAGTGACATTATTATCATTATTATTATTATTACTACTACTATTAGCACCACATCTTACTACCCGTTTGTGTTATACACACTTACGCTAATGTGTAATGGTAGGGTGATTGTGAGATGAAATGAGGACCTACAGTTTAACGTGGGATCCGAACCACGTGGAGGCCTGGCATTCCCCAATTCATAAGTTGTAATTAATACACGTCTTGTCAGAGGTGAAGGAAGGGTTGGCAATCATATAACTCTGTGCCAGGACCAAGGATTGAGCCCCAGACCCCCAACACAGGAAGTCCGACACCTTACCCTAGACAGCCAGGTCACCCAGTTCAATATAGCTTTACTTGCTTACTACTTTGATTTCTATTGTAATGTTTTTTGTTTGTTTTTTAATTTGACTTCTTGACAAACATCAAGAAAACTTGTATTCTAAAATTAATCATGAAGAGCGTCAATAGTATTGAAAATATGATGACAGCTTGACTTATTGTTGAGATAGCCCCAAAGAACATACTCTTAAATAAATAAAAAAATACTCAATTTGTTTACTTTATTTACAGTGATAGGCATCAGTCTTACTTTGAATGACAGCAATTCACTATATTGGAAACACGCCAGATAAGTTTGTTACCTTTAAGGGTAAGCGAAGGGTGCAAAAATGTCTACAAATAATGTACCAAAAGAACAACAAAAATAATTTTCTAGTTAATTCCTATTGTGGAGAAGCTAGTTTTAAATGTCAGTAAGAATACAGTATTCCTAATATTTTCAATCTAACTCAATTTTATTATTTATTATTGTAATAATAATAATAATATTGTGCATCTGGATTAGAACAATAATTGTAGTCCCAGTAGTAGAAAGATTAGCCAGTACTAATGTACCCATTGCCCAGGGGCTGCCCGAATGTACTAATTGCATATGCTTTCCTTGGAGGTTCTTTCGATGTCCTGATGAGATGAGGGTGATGGTGAGTATGAGGGTGCGAAACCAGTGGAAACGACTAAACCTAACTCAAGCCCAACTAACCAAACCCTGGTGACCGTTGGGGTAATTTCCTTTTTGGGAAAAATACCCAAGGTACCAGCCGGGAATAGAGCCAGGGACCCTTAAGACTCTAAGCCAGGTGCACTGACCACTTCACCATGAGGGTGGTTATTAATAATAATAAAATTATATTTTATTTGGGGTTAGGTCACCTATTGAACAAGTTAACCCATTTTCAGTTTTTAATTTTTCACTGTATTTTAAGCAATAATAATTGTAATAATTATTATATTGTATTAAAAGTATAGGCTCAACATATTTAGTTTTGTATGCACATTAGCTTTATGGCTGCATTGTTTCTTATCATGTTTTTAATAAAAATTAAATTCTTCAATCATTAGTATTTAAAAATATAAATAATATTATGAGCCTTTACTTGAGTAATATTAGAGCTAATTGGTTTCTCTATTGGTAGAAGAATTATGTACAAAATCTAATTTAATAAATACAAAACTCTTCAAAAAAAATGTGTAGAAAGATGCTTACCCCTGGAGCAATTTCTTCAAGTAAAGATACATGTGGCTTCAAGGAACTACCCGGTCTTTCTTCTGTATCAAACTCAAGAGCACAAATTTGTTTAAGTCACCGGCCGTATCTTTAGCCCTTACAGAGGATTCACTAAAGTCATGGTAGGCTTTTGTCTTACTTAGGTACTTGTTGTTTTATAAGGGAACTGTGATGAACCTCTTGGTGCTGGAGATTTACATTTTGAGCTCATGGCACTCATCCCTTTAAATTCTTCCTCGGTAGTGTAAAAATGGGGACCCACATCGATGTTGAAAACATCCAGACGTTCATCTTGCGGGATGGCTTGATCTTCGTCATCGACGGTGACAGGATGATGGGGACCCACGTTGATTTGGAAACAGTCTAAACGCTCGTCTTGAAGAAAAGTTTCATCCTCATCAAGTGGAGCGGTTTTCAATGAAGATGCAGGAGCCTGGTAGGAACACGGCTCGATAAAAACGAATATTCCAAATGCTGGAAACTTTTTTGTGTGGGTGAAAAATGAAGCTAGATGACATTTTGTATAAGAACTTTGTTCATGTTCCACAGAAAGCATCTATAGATATGGTACAACTGTGAAGGTTAATGTATTCTAGATTAAAATAGTTAGTATAATTTGTCTCCCCGACTAGGTATTTGAATGAAGATAGTTACTAAGTGGAAGGATTATAGTTAATACAGAATTATCATTCATTGAAGGCTTACTAATTAAGTAACTAAGAAATATTATTATTTAATACTATGGATAGTCAACAGGGCAGTAGGTAGGATTTTTGTGAAGTGGGTAGGGGGTCAATAATAATTTTTTTTATGATTAGGTATAATTGACTAGTTAACGATATAATAACCTAATATTGTGAAATAGTTATGGTGACAAAATATTAGTGAGATGTTTCTTAGAAATAAAAAATGTAAGCACAAAAAAAATCCACACAATCATTTCGTATTTAAAGAAAATCAAGAAATGTTCTGACAATTTTAACTCAAAAGAGTTTTAGGAAAATAATGGCTCATGATAATTGCAAATATAAATTACATTTCACAAAATGATCTACAATTTTATTTGCACTTATAGAAAGGTCTCGATGAATGTTGAAAGCTGCAAGGTCATTCAATCAATTTTCGGACATGCTATTCCGAAGGTTAAGTTTTTATTCTCCGTAGTGTTGAAAATGAACATTCATCAATAGGATCATCAATGGAAGCATAGCTAGAACCCGCAAAATTTAATATCACCTGGGAGTATTACCAGTATTGCATGCTTGGAGTGCTTGCACCACATCTAACATGTATTTGTCTTCAGCTGCCAATCGTTTCCTCCACATTGTGACATTTTACTCATACAATTATGTGGAAGCATTTGCATCCACCAGTCTATTCCTCTTTCCCATCAATACTTCTCCCTCCCACTCTTCTTTAATAATTCGTAAAATTCAATCATATACTTGTTTGAGACACATACTGTTTCATCCACCACCCTTTCATCTTTTTTAATTGGAGAGGAAGGGGGGGGGGGTGCGAAAAGTTGACAGAATCGGTTCGTGTTTAGTGAAGCGATCTTGAATGTGTGTGCTGAATAATTCAATGAATGGGATGAACATTGAAATCCTATAGTAGTCAGTGGCTACATCAATTGATACATTCTCAGGTTGTGTTTGTCTACCAAAGCAAGGTAGAGCTCGTATTTCAATGTCTATCTCTTTACAAACCTTATGAACACTTGAAAGTATTTGTTCAAACTCTTTCTCAGCATTGTCCCTCATGACACACTGTTATTTTTTATTTTTTTATTTGGCTAAAGATACGACCTCTGCTGGATTCAAATCCATAGTTTGTAGAATCCCACTAAATGGCAAAACTATAGAGTGAGAGAGCACAACTTTGCAATCTATTTGAAATTCAGATGTTTTGCTGTCACTAGCAGTTGAAATGCAGTGGATTCAGTTTTTGGAAAAGGGGGTGGGGGGATATGAAGAAACCCTTATGGAAGGGGTAATAGGACTCTAGGAGCAGGACAGGAATTCTCGCTAGCATCACTCAACCATTCATGACGCATCAATACCAACAACTTCAGGAAGAAATTATTAAATAGGAGTCTTACAAATATCGCTTCTCACTGGACTCTACTACTGGAACTGTTTTTATTATTATTATTATTATTTATTAGCACGGCGTCTTACTACCCTTCGGGTTATACGCACTTACGCTAATGTGTAATGGTAGGGTGATTGTGAGATGAAATGAAGGACCTACAGTTTAACGTGGAATCCGAACCATGGTGGAGGCCTGGCATTCCCCACGTTCACAAGATGTCTTGTCAGAGGTGAAGGAAGGGTTTGGTAATCAGATAAATCTTTGCCGGGACCGAGGATTGAACCCCGGCCGCCAGCATAGAAGTCTGACACCTTACCCTAGACCCCAGGTCACCAACTGTTTTTATTCTCGTCTCATTATTATGATATTGTTTTTATCTAGTCTACATTTAATTCTAAATGGGAGGGTTTTTAATCACCAAAACACCACCAGTAAGTTAGGCCCTGATAGTCAACCCAAGCTTTTGTACAAAAGTTTGTTTAATATTACAAAAGAGAAACATTAACTCTATTTAAACTGTATATATAACAATTATATCTCCGAGGAAAAACTCTTTTCGCTTATTTGAGGTATAGTTTGCAATATATATTTGAAAGAAGGTAGATGAAAGGTGTATAAAAAACATATAAAAGGGAACAAGCACATTTTGTTTGTTTATGTTTTTTTATCCACCTTTCCTGTACCTTCTTCCAAATATATTATTTAAATGGTACACATTGTAAATCATATTAATTGCATTTAAAGTGTGAATGAGTTATATCTCAAGAGTTTGAACAAACCATAAGATAATCTAAAGCAAGCGCCAGTTCAAATGTCAAACAGGAACTCTATAAACTATATATTTACTTTAATAAACACAATTTACATTTTTTTTTGTACTTTCAAAGAACATTTTCTGGTCTCTATTTCATGTCTCGATACTTCTTTTATATTCTCATCTCGAATTGAAAAAATGGTTCTTGCACATTCCTATAAAAATTAAGTTTTTAGAAATCAAATTGATTATACATTTAATTTGACTTATGAATCAAGGGGTTTCTATCCACAGTGTGGGTGAGTTATTATATTATATATCTAAACAATGTAGTAACGATTGATAACTTACCTGTAACTCCTTGTCCCGCTTATACCCTGGGGACCAGATGACGCTCGAGATGACTGGTGCAGGTGTTCTCATTTGTTGAAAAGTTGTGGACATCGGCAATGTTTCTATTTTAGAGGTAGGTACTAATGGGGGGCAGTAGCAGGGTCTTGGGGCACCAATTGTTTTTTTATAGTCTTGAAAGTTTGGAGAACTGAGAGGTTCTCCAGTTATATCTGGAATTCTTGGAGGTTGAAGTGAACTCACAGAAACATCTGGAGGTTTAAATGTGGGAAGTGAAGTGACCCCAATTCCTTGAAACGTGACACGATCTTCTTGAGATTTCAAACCGACCAATGGAGAAACTCCCCTTTCTTGGGATTTCATAGTAGCAGGTAGAGCAACTCCACTTAGTTTAAGTGGTGCTGACGTCGGCTTTGAGAATCCAGTAGTATCTTGAATTTTATGAGGGGAGGTTGTAGGTATACCACCATCTCGAGATTTTAAAGCTGTGACTCCACCATCAATTGACTTCGGAGTTGAATCTTTGTAATTTAAAGGACTAGCGCTAAGCATTTGTTCCAAAGGTTCTTTCAGCCTAGTGTCTGCATCACTTTCCTGTAACAATTAAAACATAATCGGGAACACTTTATATGGTGAAATTTATTTGAAATAAAGTGCACTAAGGATACTAAAAATATAATGTAATTAAAAAATATGTAAAATTGTAGAAAACGAAGCTAAAAATAAACTTATAAAACACTAACACTCAGATATAGATATATATAGTGTTAGCACTGCGTCTTACTACCTATATTTGAGCTATACACTTAGTACTAACTATGATAACGGTTTTATGGAACAGGGAGGTTATATTTTAGAAGAAGTGTACCCGTATTTCTGTGGCGCGAAAGTGGAAAATCAGTTTGGAAAAACCACCCTCAATACACCCAAACGAGATTAAAACCTCGATCTACCCATCATCGGCGGTCTGTTTTACTGTGGGAGTAGGCATTAGACCATGCGGCCACCGAAGCGGGTTCTGATATTTTGATGTCACATGAATCTTCCTTAGGAAACTAAGGGAGCCACCTTGCTAAGCGATAAATTTCCCGTAGAGGAATTCAGCATTAACACAATATTTACTTCTAAGATGTGTTATTTAAAATGTGGTCCACGCTAAAATAAAGCAATAGATTACAGGATAGCTCTTTTTCCTTAACATAAATGAATGGGTGAAAAAATGACATTAACTCATTTTTAGCAACTTTTTAAGAATATTTTCAGGACTATTAGACTAAGCTCGATGAAAAAGGGCTCTAGATTTAACCTTCCTCTAGCAAATTTAGTATTTTTTCATAGGCTCATATCAGGACATTTTAAGATATTTGAGAACTAGCAGCATGCTTTCCTCTTTTCCTCACGATAAGAAGTTTCATAGTTTTCTTTCCCTTCTTTTTTATTGACATTACAAAGAGTTGGTGAAGGTAAAGGGTGAAAGGAAGTATAAGCTTAGACAGATTAGAGAAGTAGTTCCAGAAAACGACACAGACCATTGAACTTTTAAGCCATCTAATCTGATAGCGAATGATAATTTCTCCCTGACCAAGGCAGCTGCCTAAAGTATCAAACAATAACACTAAATAAATTTTAAAGGTCAACTCATCCCAAGTAAATGCCATGCTGCATCAAAATACTGTGTTGATTTAAGTTCATTTGTGTAATAGTGAACAAAATTTAGGAGTGTTGTATATTATAAATAAACTCTAAATTAGTATAAATTAAATATATGAAGTTGTAAACAATAAACAAAGGAGCAAATATCTGTGTTAAATGTAAATGTAAAAGTAGTGGTAAAATTAAAGTGTGATAATTTTATGGTAGTGAATTAAACCTAGTAGTATTATATGTTGTAAATCCTCTACAATTCAAACACTTTATTTTAGTGATATGGATTGAATCTGTAAATTTTATTCACCATGAAAATTGACCGTTAAAAAAACCATACACCTCCCATTACAGGAGTGTATTGTCTCAAGTGATAAAATTTGCATTATTTTGAAAAAAAAGAAATGTAATAGTGTTTAAAGTTTATTATTATATATATTATTATATATATATATATATATATATAAGGTGTCAGAATTCTTTGTTAGGGGCTTAAAGTTCAAATCCTGGTTCCGGCACAGATTTATTTGATTACCAAACCCTTCCTTCTCCTGAATATGTGGAATGTCAGTTCCCACCGTGGTTTGGAGCCCGCGTTAAACTGTAGGTTCCCTCCACTTTCCACTACCATCATTCTCACGTATCACACTACTGTCTGGGGATAATGGATCTCGCCTTGATGGTGTCCCAACCTCATATGCCATGAGAGCAGAGGTAGGGTAAGATTGAATGGTCAGATCTAGATCATTACCCCCCTCCAAGTTTATGATATATTGGTTTGATACAGATTCCTTGTGATGGCGGCCGGGGTTCAATCCTCGGTCCCGGCACAGATTTATCTGATTTCCAAACCCTTCCTACACCTCTGACAAGACATCTTGTTAATGTGTGGAATGCCAGGCCGCCACCGTGGTTCGGATTCCACGTTAAACTGTAGGTCCTTCATTTCATCTCACAATCACCCTACCATTACACATTAGCGTAAGTGCGTATAACCCGAACGGGTAGTAAGACGCGGTGCTAATATAATATAATAATAATAATAATAATAATAATAATAATAATAATAATATGATACAGACTCTTAATAACATGATTGAGTAACTATTTCAGCACACTACCTCAGAATCAAGCAGCAATGAGACAATCTCCTCCTCCACACTAGTGGGAATAGCTGGAAATGCGGGAATCTGAAATGGTATGAAACACATTTGACTTACACGCACCAAGTAAAATATTTTGTTGAAAATAATTTACCTTTATTTTTGGACTGAAAACTGTTCAAATAATATTCCTAAATGGGGAAGTTTTCATTGTACTTAGAGATGGGTCGAATCCCAATTTTCTTGGATCCAAACCTTCATTTTACCTGCAAGGTTCGAATCTGGTATCTGAATTAAAATCTTGATAAACAAGATGGACATAATAAAAAACAAAAATTCTCTTACCTGATCTACTTTTTAAACACAAAAACTGAATTAGAATAAATGCAAAAATATTATACTGATATACAGATATATTATATAAATGATTTACTTATTTAAACACAGCACAGCCACTTGCCACTTCTCGAGACAAACTAACATTGAAATCAAATATTGTCAATAATTGTAAGCTCAAAGAAGAACTACGACATGTAACACATGCAATTGTCTTTTGTGATAATTGACACCTCAGATTTTAGGAGCGGCAGCATGGTATATTAAAAACAAAAATAATAGCTTCATGCTGTCAGATCAAAAGTCTTTCGACGAGCGCTCACCAACGATGCACCTGCACCAGAAACCAAAATTAAAGTGTACCGAAAATACTAAAGCAAGGCATACGATAAATCATAAATTGTATACATTAATTTCAGAATAACATAGACCAATATAAAAAAGAGTTGCGTAAAGATTTTTAATTATTGAATGTTTCTTTGATTTCACTGCTTATACCGCCCTATTACAGTGCCGCCTGATGCAACCACCTCTCTGTATCATAGTATGGCATGGCCCTGCCCACAGATACCTAGATGTTAGTTTAGTCCTATAATTATGATGGGCTAAGCTAGTATCAAAAGAGCTCTTAAGTCGGTAACTGACTAAGTGGAGATTTGTAATGTAATGCTCACGTTCCTGATTGGGCATGGCGAATGCTCACTTTTAATGTTGTCTCGACATTGGCCCAGTTTTCTTTCATTTATAGGTTGAATGTCGAACCTACAAGTCGCGATTGCAACATTTTGTTTTTATGTAGTACAATGTTGTTGACCTTGAGAATCCCCTTCCTATATTGTTAAATAAAAAAATTAAGTGTTTTGTTGGTTCCACCCCATTTTATTCTGACACTTGTTGCAAAATGGTAATAGCACAAAATACATCTTTCCTCCAGTATTCAGTTTGACGACAGGATCAGTGTGCTAAGCGTGAACACCTGCACCGGCACTGACTTGTAATGTTACAATCAAAGGGGTTTGCAGAAAAACTTACAGTAGAGTGAAGCACGTTTTCATACATCGACCAGCTCCGCTAGCTGCTTGCTACACCGCACTGACTAGTATGTTATATTATACTGTTAAGTTACAAGTCAGTCGCTACCTTAAGATAATATACTCTGAAATTTTTTCGAATCCTCTAATATCCTTAAAGATTCAAGGATCCAAAGGGCTCCATCCATATAGGTATTTAAAACATTTAGTGTGTGATTTGTGATTATTTATTAATTTCCTATGTAAATATAAAAAAAGGTTGTGTGTGCCAAATGCATGGTTTTAATAAATATTGGATAAAGGATAGAGGGTATGTATTTAACTGGAAATTGTTGATAAAGAAATTTGACATTTAAAACACAACACATCACAATAATTGTTGGGGTACTTCACAGACAGAAAACCCTTGTACCCACGCATGTACATACATGTAACGCTCCTCTGTATACATGCATACACACACGCAAATTCACTATCTCCTACTATGGCCTCCACAGTTATGCGAATGTGGGAAGTGTTGTAACTCGAAATTTTCAGTTAAGAAGAGGAAGTTTTGAAACTTCAACTTGGCTTTGAAAATAACATCAGTTTTGACTAAACTTCAGGAAAAAAACACCTGTTTCAACAATAACAAGGTTTTGCTAATAATATTATCTAAAACTAAAATACTCAATTAAGGTTCAGTTATTGCCATTTTGAGCTGTTATTTACATTACAAATTAATATTCCCATGACCTCCTTCAGTGGCCAAATGATCTATGTGTCACTCTCGTGCTAGACAAGACTGCCGTGACAGGGAGTTTTGGGAATTTGAATCCCGGTTAGGTGTACTGAGGTTGGTTTTCCCAAAATTGTTTGTCACTCTCCCTCCCAACAAATGCAAGCCCACTTCTTCTATAGCCAACCTTTCTCATCTTCATTGGAGTGATTAGTATATATGCCCGATATAACCTAGGATGACCAAACGTCGCGGAAATTCGGTATTGTTCCGGATTTTTCACAAGTATTCCCAGCATCCAAAAAATAGTTTCAGGACGCTCAATTGTCCCGGATTTGCAATTTTTGCAAAGAATTTTACAACTACGTCACTAAAAACAAAAACATGCTAAAGAAGTCTGTAAGCAGTGAAAAATATCCCTTCATCACAGGGAACACATCTTTTACCACAGCACCAGCATTCACAGCCACACAGTAATGTTAAGTGTATTTATACTGAACTAGATAGCTGTTGCCCGCGGCTTTGCTCGCGTTGGAAGTTGATTATATACAATACGAAAATATACATATGTATTTACAGATTAATTTAAAATATTACGTTAGTTGATGACCATAACTTGACCTCAGATCAAAAATAATGCAAGTCCGATAAAACTCACCTTTTCATCCCTTATTAAATAAAATTTCCAAAATTCCTGAAACACGTATTTATTTGTTTTACGTCAATAACCGAAATACAAAATTTTTTTATGTAACTTTCAAAATGACGACTTTCATACATATTATCATACATATTATCATCCCCTATTTTGACCCCTTTGGGGTGGAATTTTCTAAAATCCTTTCTTAGTGGGTGCCTACATAACAAAATGAATATACAGTCCGAGTTTCATGCTTGTAGCTTGATAGTTTGCGCTCGGCGATGATGAATCAGTCAGTCAGTCAGTTCAGGACATGTTATTTTATAAGTATAGATTATTTATGTGTATCTATTGCTATTCAATATTGTATTTTTTTTAGCGCCGCGTCTTACCACGTTTGGGTTCTACGCTTAAGTAGTAATTATAATAATGGGTTAGAAATTGGGAGATTGAATGTAGAGGAAGTGAACCCGCATTTTCATGGGAGGGGGTGGGGGGAAGAATGGAAAACCATTTAAGAAAAATCACCCCCAGTTCACCCGAGCGAACTAGAACCTCGATCTTCCCATCCTAGACAGTCTAGCTCTAAACGAAACTAGTGCATCAGCTAACTACACCACCGAGGCGGGTCACTATTGTCTTCTTGTGATTGCTAATGATTACAACTAAGGCAAATCAATTACCGTAATTATTTTGTATGCTCTATACAACATTTCAAAACAGTTAATACCAATTTCGAATCGGATTGTTAAGAATTTTTTGTCCTGAATATATTATATTATGGTATGTTGTATTTAGGCCTAGGTTAGGACTGATAAAATTTTGATGAAACAAAACTAAAAAAAAAAAAAATGTTGGTTAAAAAAATTTATATATTCACTCTCAAGGGACAATAAAAATCACTTTTAAAAGCCAATTTTTAGGTCAAAATATCAAAAATTTCCCAGATTCCCCAGTGTCCTGGATTTATTCAACCACAATTTGGTCATTCCAGTATAACCTGAAAAGGTAATAAGATGTGGCGCTAAAAAAAAGTCCTATAAATAAATCTGAAATGATTGAATTGCATATTGTGATATTAAATTTACTTATCAATTAGAATGAAATATTACCCAAAAATGTACATTAAACAACTTCTGAGTAATTTTAATGCATACAGTTATTGAAACAAGCACAACATAATTTTTTATTTCAATCATAAAACAAATACTTTAAAAATATTCAAACTTCTAATCGGCTTAGAGAATACTTTTATATTAAATTCCCCGCTTAAAATCATACTATTAATTAATTGATATTTTCCAACAAATTTTGATTATTTTACTCTACGTTTCAATTATGATATTAAAAAATAAAATAAAATAAAATTAGCACTCTGTCTTACTATCCGTTTGGGTTATACACTTATGTCATAATTATTAATTACACTAATAGTTTTGGGGACTAAGGAGGTTATATTTAAAGGAAGTGTACCCACATTTGTGTGGCGGTAGAGTGGAAAACCATTTTTGAAAAACCTCCTTATTTCGCCAGACTGAGATTCGAACTTAAATCTCCCCATCATCGGCAGTCTAGTCGACTGTGAGAGTAACGAGTTAGACCATGCGGCCAGTGAGACGGGTCTGATCTAAACCAAGGAGAAGAATACAGATCACTTTATTTATTTGACATATTTTAATCACCCATTTCGAAATGGCTGATTAATATCAGCACAAGAATTTCTGTGAACAAGAGTGAAAGGGCCTACCAATTTTGCCAGAAAGGTATTTTCAATATCCTTCAGTTATTTAACATCCCACAATGACATGGGACTGACAGCTTTACTTCACCTCCAAAAGAAAGTTGTGTTACAGATTTTTACAGCTCAAGAAAAACCCGCCAACCCCAGATGGGTTTGAACCCATGAACAGCAGGTCCTGAGGTGACAAATTCACCCCAATGACCACCAAAGTCGAACAGAGATTACTAAAACTTATTATTTACTTACTGTGTTTTCAGGACATCCTTTAGTGGCTACAAGAGTGGTGAGTTGCTTCAACTTGCCAACTATTTCTTTGAGGGATGGGCCAATAATTCGAAAGCAGCTTTCACAATTCTGGAATAATACAGACATTAAAAATGAATCATCAAAGCACTAAGTTCATTAATGAAAATAAGTATTTCACATAGTTTCTGATAATTCAGTATGGATTGAAAAATCTAACCTTGACATGTAGGATGGCAGTGCTCAGCCTCCTGGTAATATTCGAGATTCCTGAAGAATCTTTCCTGACAGCATGTGTAATCTCCACTGCATCCTTGCACGCTTCAGGAAGAAACTTGCTTGATATTTGACCCATCACAAACTCCTGACCTCTATGCATTAAATAATTATCTTCTGGTGGTTTCGGGGCTTGATGCAACAATATTGGTAATGTTTCACTAGAGCTAGTTTGTAAGGCCTGTAACTCCTCCTCCATAGCTACCTGTTTTCTCTCTTGACCCATGGTTTTAAGTTTATAATTCCCCAATGGATCCAATGTTTTTGATTGTTTTTCCATTCTCTCTCTTGCCGCAGGTTTATAATTCCACGATGGATCCAATGTTTGTGCTAGTTTCTCTGAAGCTACTTCTTTTTCCTCTCCAGCCGCAGATTCATAAGTCCATAATGGATCCAAAGTTTTTGATTGTTTGTCCAAAACTACTTCTTTTTCCTCCTCAGGTGCAGGTTTGTTAGCCCACAATGGATCCAAAGTTTGTGATTTTATCCCACAGCCATCACGCTTCTCTCTGTCTTAATAGCTTTTCCCTCACTGTCAACAAACACTTTGTCTCCCTCAGTGTCAATGTAAAATAATTGGCCATGCTCGTCAATGGAGAGTCGACGCACCTTGATGCCAGATTGATAAGAAATGTCAGGATGGTTGTGCGAGTCTCTCTTATATGAACCTAGCCTATCGCCACCAATTTCTTGGAAGGGACAGATTGTTTGTCGCTTCACATCATGATCTTGACCAAATGCAATATCGCTGAATTCATGTGATACATTGGGGATATTCTCCTCCCAAAGAGCATCCAAGTCCAATGATTCTAACGATTCAAACCACGGATCAATATTATTTTTGTGACCACCTGATTCAAGGGATTTCTTATGTGCCTGTAGACACAGTTGAAGAGTTTCTTTGAAAATTGATTCATTTATATCAGCTGAGGGCTTTAGGTCGACAGTTACACCTCCTTCCATCTCATCCGGCTTTATTTCTAAATCAAAGGACTTTTCGTTTGACTCTAAGCGTTCAGAAAGTTCCTTCAACTCAGGTTCTGGTGCCTCCACATGGGCTGCTTCTTCAAAAAACGACTCCATCTCGGGTGCCCGAACCTCATAAAGCTTTGGGTCAATTTCTCTTTTCCGATAGTCTGAATACACCTGGAACGACTTGGGATCCTGTGGAGCCACACCCTAAACATATAAAAGAGTAAATTTAAAAAAATGACCATTATAAAATATTAAACTTACCAAAAAGCTAGGGGTGGTTTAAATATAAATGAGGAAACAGTAGAAATGTACTTGTGTATCATTACATATGTTTTAGTTGTGATTTTATCAATTCTGTATTACATTGAAATACTCAAACCCCATATAATAATATTCCTCAACTTTTCCAAATGAGTATCAAACTTGCTTGAACAATGTCAAATGAAAGGAAAGTCAAATATGTAAACTATAATTATTATAGCTTTGATTATTGTTAGAGTTTTACACCATGAATTGAACGGATATCCTGAAAGCAGTGGTTCTCAAAGGATGTGTTGTGCCACACTGTGCTGGTCCCTCAGGGGTACCGCAGAGATATGAGGAAATTTATAGTCAAGTTCACAATATTTCAACAGAAAACATTATTTTTATACTTTTGAAAAACAGTTAATAGTTAATAAGAAACGAGAGAGAAGTAGTAGAGTAGTAGTAGAATTCAATTTTTGGTAAAGTTGACAAATTGTGTTAATTTAGAATGAAAAAAACATGGATATATATATGATGTAATATATTAATAATATACAATCTTAACCTTAATATATAATATCTTTGACTTTGTAGTTCAATCATTCTAGAACGATTCTTCTCATTTTATATATACACGTTAATTTTAATTTCAACTCGGTTTCCTTTCTCAAACAACTTGAAACACTCAACCATACATCTTTTAACTCTGGTAAATATGCTATTTCATTATCAATAACTCTTGATATCACATTTATGAACCGTCATTAAACTTTAGGTTATATCACATTGACTAATGCGGTGTGGTTTAGACATTATTTTATTTGGTGTTCTTTTTTCATTAGACATGATGATGATGATGCTGTTGCAGCATAAAACATGTAGAAGCTCAAAACGATGCAGGGATTGGAGCAATATCCAAGGAACAGAAGACTTAGTTAAGGAAATAATTCAATTTTTATGTATCTTTTTTCATTTCTTATAAAAAAAAATCTTTTATAAATAATTCTGTTTAATTCCCAATACAACACAAGACAAGTAATATATGCATGTTTACATCATCTTATCATGTCACTGTTTTAATGAAATTTGACTAAAAAAAAAGTCCACAATTTTTAATGTTTCAAACTCATTAGATGTTTGTTAAAACTTCAATGATTGTATTATATATGTCATCATAAGATATTATAACCTGTAATTATTATTACCAAAAACTTTTTCATTCATAATTCAAAGTATAATGCCTATATTATTATTATTATTATATTTTAATAATTCATCATATATTTCCATGTTTTTCATGCTAAATTAACACAATTTGTCAACTTTACCAAAAATTGAATTCCAATATTAATAATTATTTTTATAGTTAATATTAATTTAGAGTTTCTATAGTAATAATTCAATCACAAAAGATTATTTTAATTCTAAGTAAGTACTCTGCTAGGGATATCTAACTAGTAATACCTGGAAAAAAGATTGTTTATAATCGAGTCTGCCATGAAATATGGGGACTGTATCAAAGAGTTCCGTCCTGGCACAAAAGATTAAAAAACAAAGCCTTAGTAAAACACTTCAACAGTTTGGTGATGTAAGTATTATTTGAGTCTAGTTCTTAAGAATGCTTGCTAGGTCATGTGGGTTTTTAAAAATTACAAATTATACAAAATGTGTTACATATATCTCACCAATTCGTAGAAATGTGGTTCACTGGATTCTGGAGAAATTAAACTTAAGTCTTCTTCCATCTCCATTGGCTCTCTCTTATAGGAAGACTGTTTAAACTTTTGCTTCTCAAGTTCAAAGGACTTCATGGCGGCGCTAATTTGAGATTCCCTCAGTTCTTGCTGCACGTTGGGTGTTGTCATCACACGCAGACGAGCCTGCTCCAACTCATGTTCCCTCTCGGCCGTCAGTTGCTCCAGATTAGCACGCAACACCTGCTCCAACTGCAGCTGGTGCTCCAAGGAGTGCGTCAGATTTGAGATAGTTGTCTGTAAAAACAGCATAACAAGTGAGCATATATTCAATATGCAAAGGTAGACATAGTTAGGAGTTTTGTGCATCGCATATTACTACCCTTTCATAAAGCATTTTTACACTAATTGGTTAAGTAAGAGTATGATAGGGTTTATGGAAAATTAACCCGAACTTAGGTAAGAGGGAAAGTGTAAGCCCATTAAATAAATGCTGCCTTCAATACACCCAATTGAGGTTCATACCTCAATCCTCAACAGTCCTGTCTAGTGCGAGAGTGATGATAGACCACTCAACCAATGAAGGCGGTAGTAAGAATGGTTTTTAATCACAACGTCTTACTAACTGGTCAGGTTATATACCTATATGTTAATTACGCTAATGGGGTAAGGATGAAGAAGGAAGCATTTTAGAGGTAATCTACCCCATTTGCGGGGAAAGTGGGAAACTATTTAGGAAAAAAACTACTCTCAATAGACCAGACTGGGATTCTAACCCTGGTCTACTAATCTTCAGCAGGACTAGTCCAACAAAAGAGTGATGCCTTAGACCATTCGGCCACTGAAACGGGTGTCAGAATTGTTCAAAATTTGAGTGGAAGAAGCTAAATGAATAAAATGTAATATTTTATTTTTAGAAATATGCTTATGAACAGCTTAATCTTAGGATTAGATTAGTATGAAATTAACCAGTATTTACATTTACATGGGAAAGGGGGTTATTGTTGCTATAAAATATGTTTTGCAAGAATGTGACATAGAAGAAATATTTTATCATCAAATAAAACGTTAAATACAAAGTTGTGTTATATAGGAATAATTACTAAAATAATCCTATTTCTTTTAATGAGAATACTTTTGTATTGTAATAAAATATTCAGAAATTCTATTTTACACATAATTATGACATTTTCAAACGATTTTAAATTTCCAAAGGTAAAGATAAAATAAAATAAAATTTCATTTGTTTAGTTTAAATAGGTATTAATTTTGATAAAACCATACTAAATTTATCATGTGTAATAGCTCTGATTTATTCTGGTTATAAGAATTTTCAATAAGATATTGTAAATTGGAGGGACTTGAAAAGAAAGTTTGTACATTTTGGAATACCTCTTTATTATTATGAATATTTTAGATTTATAAATTACAAATGATGTACAAATGTGATAAAATATTTTGAAAAATTTATAAAATTTTGGAGTATAGGTGTAAGAAAACAATGCAAAATGTTTGTTTCTATGGAATATGATGTAAAACATTTTTATTCAACCAAAACAAAGATCCTGGGTTTGATTCCCCATGGTCAGGTGTCATTTTTCAATTTATGTGAATATGACTCAGTTATGCTGATTTCTGTAATTATAATTATTCATCCCCATGCTCCGCCTTTCAAATATACTGAATTTATAGCATCGCTTTATTACCTTTTTATTATAGTCAGTTGTAAATCTGCTAATATGCTATGCCATGACTAAGATAAATTTTAAAATAATCTTAATTTTACTTATGTATATACAGGAGTGGCTTGTGGGCCATTGCCAAGGTAAGCAATGTTAGACGAGATTGTACTGGTAGTAGCATCCCCCCCCCCCCCCGCCTTTTCCCATCCATTTGACCAATCACACACAAAATAATGTAATAAAATAATGTTCGTGTAATGGCATTAAAGGGCAAGTTTAATACTGAATGGGAGGAAACAATTTACTAGTACAATCCTGTAAAAAATTACTTACCTTGTTAACAACCCCCAAGCCATCACTCTGATTAGTAAATAATAAACAATCTGAATATTTGAAACAAGGAAGTTAGGAAGAAAATATATATATATATTTAAAGTAATGCATACCCTGGTTGAAGTTATTGCTTGTTCCTTTTCAACCCATATAAGAAAATATCATAATTAAACAATAAATTATTGTCTAAGTATTAACACGCAGTGAGCACAAATATAAGAAACATAGCTTATGTTATCAAGCAGGAAATTTAAGGATCAGAGATAAAAAGTAATGTAAAGAGAGTTTTCCCAAAGTAGCCTGCAGAAATAGAAAAGTGAAATATTCCATCTGTAACTAAGGGTGATAAAAAAAAAGTGTCATGGCAACTAAGATTATTATATCAACATTGGAGTTTTGAGTGGGAGTACTACCAAGAAGGAATAGTAATAGAATAATAATGCGAGGATCTGTTCGAGCTACAAAAAATCCGTCTTATCGAGGGGAAATAAATTTGTGCCTAAAGAATGAAAATTAATATTTTATCTAAAGTAAATATTATACTTTATGTGACAAGGTAAACAACACATATCAGATAAGAAGATAGGACACATATACAAATAACCCAGTTAGGTACAGAATGGGAAAGGTTGAGATTACAATAGGCCTATAGTACTTGCAAATTATATATATACTGTACTGTATGTGCGGAGGCGAGATGGGAGGGGTAGTAGCGCTGCGTTGCAATATCTCTGCCAGCCCCCTGCATTACACTACTTCTAAAACACTTTAGCCTGCCAGCATAAGGCTAGCGTGTTTGTTACTGAATAAAATTTTATTTTTGGAAATTTTTTGTCAGAATTATCCCAAGTCCAAGATATTGAGGTCTTAGGTATCAAGAGTTAACTGTATTTCCAATATTAAAGACCATAAATAAATGATTCAGTTCATGATATGTATAATCTTTTTAGTAAAAGGAAAAAAACACCAAAAATAATCAATTTTATTGTGTTGTCTACCGTTAAGTGACATAAAATGGAAAACGAGATGCCATCAAATTTTTTTTAGATAAGTTAAATAGTCAAGCTATTATATTTATTAATTACGGCTATAGCAGCGTCAAAATATCAAATTCTTTAAATTTTAAATATTTTTTTATTAAAATTCCCAAGTCTACTTTTTGCATTTCATCGAGATGGTATCAATTGTTTTGTTGCTTACTCATTATTAATTATTAATAATGTCCTCCCTTTTATCAATATACCTTGTGAAAGTCAAAACAAGAGTAACAAAATTTCTATTTTTTAGCTTGAATTAACATTTTATTATTAAAAATACATCAGAATGTATCATCCAAAATCAATTTTCAAAATATTTATCAAATAAAAAAATTATTTATTAAGAAATCATTAATCAAGAGCAAGTGAAACTTTATTTTTGGTCTCTGAGCGCCAAATTGAATGTGCTATTTTCAAATATCAAACCAGCCAAATACAAATTATGAAAATATTTTTAATTATAGTTATTTATTTTTATTTATTTATAGATTTATTTTAGGTTTCACATCGAGTTTACAAAAATATGAATATATATATTTATTGTGAATAAATTATAAATACAGTTACCTCGATAAAAATTATCATTAAATATATAATAAAATATAGCACAAATAAAAGTTTAAAAAAACAACACTAAAATACATACATGTTGTGTGGAAAAGTTACTTTTACTTAAGATTTACAGCCAGGAGCGGTCCGAGGTAAATTTTGTGCCCAGGCGGGATTGATTTTTAGCGTCCCCTATGTAACCGATGGATAATTTAGTCCATTCGCCATAGAAGTGGTTATAACTGACAGCCAGTTAAAGCTACCAGATCTACTTTCATACCACTTGACAAACAAATGATCTGCAAGCCCATAATTATATTGATTTGTTGTCACTTTTGGCAGTCGAAATGTTGACAAAAATAATTTATATTTAATTTTTTTTTTCTTTGAGTTCTTTAAATATTCTGCTAGCTGTCAACTACTACATTTCCCATGGCAATAGGACTCTGGAAGAATATGAAAAAAATTCCAAAACCTAACATTATTTTGTTGACAATGCTATCTTCAATTGTTTATTATAAGTTTAGCAAACATTTAGACAAATAAATGATTTATGTTAGTATCAAAATCTGAATGATTGTAACTCCTCTATTACACTTAGGTTATGTTAGGTTTGGGGATTATTTTCATATCATGCTCAGGCTCCGTTAGGCTAGGTTTAGCTCTGTTTGGCACCCTGAGCAGCCGCCCCTGTTTACACCTGCTATATAGTTGGGTAACACAATCAAGGAAAATATTGTGCGGAATCCAGGACCAAGGAACATGCTAACAACCTGACGAGAGGGAAGCAAAATCCAGGGCCATGGAGCATGCTAAAAATCTGATAGGAGGGAAAAAAGTCCAGGACCAAGGAGCATACTAACAACCTGATGGGAGGGAAGCAAAATCCCTGGACCAAGGAGCATGCTAACAACCTGATGGGAGGGAAGAAAAGTCCAAGACCAAGGAGCATGCTAACAACCTGATGAGGGAGGAAAAGCTCCTTAACCTCCAGAGTTTCAACTTCCTCCCTTAGCTCGCTGATGGTGCAATCACAGTTGACAATTTCCTTGTGTGCCTCATTGAGCTGCTTCTTCAGCTCATTAATCTGCGCCAACATCACAACTTACATCAAATTGTTATCACAATACTTGGCTAGAGTGAGGGGGAACTGAGGATGAGAAGAGGATCAATGACAGGTAGAATAAGTCAACTGGAAGGGTATGTCATCAGGAAGGAGAAAAATGGAAGGGCATGTCATCAGGAAGGAACAACTGGAAGGGCATGTCATCAGGAAGGAGACAACTGGAAGGGTATGTCATCAGGAAGGAGACAACTGGAAGGGTATGTCATCAGGAAGGAGACAAATGGAAGGGCATGTCATCAGGAAGAAGAAAAATGGAAGGGCATGTCATCAGGAAGAAGAAAAATGGAAGGGCATGTCATCAGAAAGGAGACAAATGGAAGGGCATGTCATCAGGAAGAAGAAAAATGGAAGGGCATGTCATCAGAAAGGAGACAAATGGAAGGGCATGTCATCAGGAAGGAGACAAATGGAAGGGCATGTCATCAGGAAGGCGAAAAATGGAAGGGCATGTCATCAGGAAGGAGACAAATGGAAGGGCATGTCATCAGGAAGGAGACAAATGAAGGATGTCATCAGAGGAGACAAATGGAAGGGCATGTCATCAGGAAGGAGACAAATGGAAAGGTATGTAATCAGGAAGACTTAGCCAACTGAAAGAGTATTCAAAAGGGAAACAGGAGAGTCCTACAACAATAAGACAGTTGAAGATGAAGTTACTGACATGCCGGTGGCACCAATGCCAAAATATCTGGTGTTACGAGGGGATACCTTCAAAATCCAAACACTCACACTTACCTCCACACCCGCAGGGATATTGAAGGGGTATAGTTTATTTAGTTTTTTCAACACTCACCACCTAAAGAGACTATTTTGTAGGAGTTCCCTTAATTTCCCCTTCTCTTTTATCCTGGAAATCTTCTACTCCACCCTCCACCACCCACCTTCCACTTTTCACAAGTGTTGACCCTTAAGTGGGCGGGCACCACTATGGCAGTCAGAGGTTAAGTTAGACAGTGGTAAACAATGTAAAGGGCGGCTTTCAAAGGGATGGACAGATATTGGGAATCCATAATCAGAAAATGAGTTTAGAAAGGAAAGTACATAAATGGGAAATGGAAGAAAAGGGTTGACCAACAGATACAAGTCAATGCTTTAATAGCATTCATTACAAAATGGAGATGGCAGATTTCAACATGAGACTTCTACTGAAAATGTGACCTTTGGTTACTGCTTGTGATCTTATTTTTAATGAAAATTTCTATCTGTCTACCTAATAATAATATTTTAAAATAAAATAAAAAAAATATTATATATATATATATATATATAAAAAAAAGAATTAATGCCACATTTTACTACCTGTTCAGGTTATTCACATTTGTACTAATTATGCTAATGAGTTAAGGGTGAGTAAGGTTGAATTTAGAGAAAATGTATCCACATTTGTGTGGTGGAAGAGTAAAAAACCAATTAAGAAAAACTACTCCTAGCACACCAGACCGGGATTCAAACCTCGATTTCACTATCATCATCATTGCCTAAGCCCATGCGGCCACTGAAGCAAGTAAATGATAAATTAATATAGTGCATAGGCCCTAGATGTGTACACAAATTTTAAAATTATTCAGACAATCTCTGAGCTGTTTTCATAATTTGGGTTAGTTTGTACAGTGTAAAACTTAAATAAGACTTCAAGAAAGAATACTTTCACTAAGTGTCAAAAAAAAAAAAAAAGTAAAAATTGTAGAAACTGGCTCGATTCAATGAACATTAGAAAACTTTTAGAAGAGCCTAAAAAAAAAAAAAAGTATGTTCAAAAGTTTAAGATAAAAAATACTACAGTAATAATTTTAGGGATACATCAAGATGCTTCTTCATCAGAAGAAAGTAGAAAACTGACTTTACTTTTATTAGGAATTGATAATAGTTTTTTTTTACCCTTTAATTCAATGTTCAATTGTCTTTTATTCTTGAATCAGTTAAATTCTGAAGTTGTATGTTCACAATTAGTTATTGTGTTTCTTTAAGGAAAAACCTCTTTTTGCTTTTTGAGGTATTTTGTTATATTTGAAAGAAGGTACAGGAAAGGTGGAAACATATAAAACAGAACAAACAAAATATGGTTTTTACAATGAAGAGAAGAACAAGTTAACACTTTCAATAATGGCTGCCTTCATAAGAAAATTAATCATTACCTCCTACCCTCGATCTAAGTTTCATTTTATCGACACTCATCAGGAGAGAGTGTGAGACATGCAACGCAACGTCCTAAAAGAGGAACTCAAAAAACACAAAGCGGAGAAAAAGGTAAATTTTAAAAAATAATAGGACACTTGGAATAAAACAGGAAAAGGAAAAAATAAAATAAAGTAATCATAGAAAATTGGATATTTTATGCAAATGTATGATATAAAAACCTCTTTTCACTTTTCAAAGTATTTCATTAAATTTTGAAAAAGTCCGGTGTTCTGCTCTCTGCTGCCACAGGGAAGGGGCTTGATGTGAACCAAAATTAATTTGAACTTTTGCATCATAATTTTTCTTGTGAATGTGTCTTCTATTTCCCTCTCAATGCTATATTACGAGTTAAAACTGTTCTCTTTTAGGAACATTTTCCACATTGATCCTGTGACATATTTTTTATTAGCAGGCGTTAGAACCAATTGAACCGGCATTTATTTACCGATAATCTTATCATCTAATCTATGTGGAAAATAATTGAAGGTCAATTTTAATGCAGTGCAGTGGGTCCTTAACATCTTTAGTTTAAGTCAGTACTGGTAACCACTACATCACTATGTAAGTATAATTGGTTTAAATTAAGGCTATGCCTATCATGTTAGAATTAATGATCATTTTTTTGTTAGAAAAATAATGTTCTTTCGGAAATTAACGGTTTATTACCCTAAAAAAATTATTTTAGGGATCTTTCACAATATTTGCATTGTTTTATAAAATAAGTTTCCCACATTTATTGAATTACTAGCAGAAGTACCCGGCGTTGCCCGTGGTAGCCACACAATGAATTGCATGGTTACCCCTGGCAATGATTTTATTTAGCTTCAAACAGGCAGAAAGAAATATCTTCATTTTATTTCTTCCGACCCAGTTTTTAGTTAATTTAAAAAAAAAAGCAATCCAAATTTTAAAATTTCAGCTTCTAGGCACACATGTTTGTGCACAGTGGCTACAAATTTTAAAATTTCAGCCCTATGCATGCGATAGATATTGTGTAGTGCTCATACTAGACAGACAAACTCTTAGTTTTATTAATGTAGATTAGTTTAAAAAAAACACAATAACTTGTAAGTTTCAGAAATCACATCAATTTTTCATAAGACATCCTACAGTAAATACCGTAAATTTGTGTAAAGTTGATCAGGATGGGTAAAGTTGATCACTAGGTCAATTTTAGATATATTTATTCTTGATGACCATGAGTTAATTTTTTTATATTTTTTTTTTTGCAATAGCTATATATTTTTTTACCGTGGAGCCTTAACATTGGGCTTAGCCTCTTGAATAAAATAAATAAATAATCTATGCACTCATAAAGATAAAAAATAATAATTTAATCATTCTTTTTAAAATCTTTTTCATTCTTATAATAACTTGGCCTGGAGCACATAAACAAGTAAAGATATGAGTTATTAAAGTTATGTTAATTAAGTTGGCTACACTTGGTTTTAGTTTGTTTGTTTCACTGTCACTTGGACCTACACATCAACCATTCATACCGTCAGCTGATTTTGTTGCTGTATAAAGCAAAATTGTGGGAAAAGTTGATCATTTGAAATTAATGTTGAAATGGTTCATAAGAAAAATAAGCTCTATGATGAATCTTTGATTGATCAAGCTCTTAAGAAGATAAAATCAGGTAAATCTACTACAAGAAAAGCTGCGGAAGAATTTCATATCCTGTTTGGAACTCTTCACAACCGTTTACACAAACATTCAAAGGTATATAGTAGGCCTACTGCCCTAACCCCCAAAGAAGAGACTAATTTAACAGACTGCTTACTGTTATCTGTGAATGGTGGCTGCCTTTACGACCAAGAGATGTTAAGTATGTTGTAAAGCAGTATTTAGATAAATGTAGTAAGGTTGAAAAACGTTTTAAAGAAAACAGGCTAGCACGTGAGTGGATTCAAGGTTATCTAAAATGCAATAAACGTCTAAGTCTCAGACTGTGTGAAAATGTCAAACGAGCACGGGCAGCCATAAATAGTTCTACACTTAATCAATACTTTGATGAATTACAAGTTTCAATTGCTGGGGTTCCGTCTTCAAATATAATTAATTTTGACCAAACAAACTTTCAAGACGACCCTGGTGCAACAAATGTTTTAGCTAAAGAGGTGTTAGAGATGGTGAGAGGATCCTAAACACTTCTAGAGCTTCCACAAGTATCATGGTAGCAGCAAGTGGTGATGGTACAGTCCTACCGCTATTTGTTGTGTACAAGGTGAAAAATCTGTGCGAAACGTGGACTGAAGGCGGAGTAGAGGGATCCCAATACAAATCCAACTTCTCAGTTTGGTTTGACTTGAACACGTTTGAAGAGTGGTTCTTCAAAATATTATGCCCCTATGTTAGGAAATTTGTCCAGCCATTTAACTTTGGCTATACTCCAAAGTTGTGAGGAGAATGACGTGCGTTTCATATTCCTACCACCAAATTCAACCCACCTCTGCCAGCCGTTAAACCTCTTAAGACTGCTTGGTGGCTAATACTAGAGGAATGGAAACAAAAGCAGGCAGGAATCCTTCACAAAATATAATTCCCAAGAAAGCTAAGGGAAGCTTTGAAAGAAGTAGGGATGAAAGACACTCAAAATGTTAAGACTGGTTTCAGAGAATCAGCGATAGGCAGTTCTTTCCAAGATTCCGATTATACCAGAGCCTACCAGTGCAGGGACCAATGACAATAAAATTCTTTTTCGACACCAACCAGATGGGCCGATGCTCTTTTGGGTTACCTTCAAGAACACAGAACTCCGAATAGAGGAGGAACAACTCGTCGCGGAAGGGACAGAAGACTGAATCTAGTATCGGGCAGAACTGTAACCTTCAAAGTATTAAACTATCAGAAAGTTCAACTGATATATCTGAGGCTACCACATCATCTGGACACAGATCAGCAAGGCGATCATCCAAGAAGAAAAATCTCACCCAAAGCAGTGAAGAAGAAGCCTCAATTCACCTGATTCTGAAAGCAGTGACTTCAATATGAGTCACAGTTCAAGTGAGGAAAAGAAAATCTCAACATGGACCAAACAGTCAAAATATGTCTTCTCCTTCTAATGTGCCTTGAGTGAGTGTCAACTCTGAGATCAATTTTCAACCCGAAGATTTTGTGTTGGTGCAGTTAAACTATGAGGGCAATTCAAAACCATGGTAGTTTATGGGCAAAATCGTGGAATGTCTCAAAGATGGAAGCTACAGAGTTTCATTTTTAAGGAAATAGCGAGGCCAGAAACAAACATATTTTCACTATCCTTCAGTAGAGGACAAGTTTATTGTAGAATAGAAGAACATACTTGAGAAGTTTCAAGAAAATGATTTGAGACGAGAACGCTTAAATTTTAAGTTGTTAAAAACTGATGATGTTGAATGAGAAATTATTACTTTTTAAAATAATTTGATAACTCTTTTTGATGATTTTATTCAATAATTTTTTAATTACTATGAAAAGACTATAATAGTACAAGATTTTCAGTTGTTTTTAATTAAAGAAATTAATATTTTACTTTAATAATCCTATTTGACTTTTAATTGTGTAAAATAAATTGTTTTGACAAGTCAATGCATTTTTTACAATGCAACATCTTCTAGTTTATCATTTAAACCAATCTAGACAGTTAATTTAACAAATAGAGTATAGTAAAGTTGATATATAAGGTAAACAAATAAGTGATCAACTTTACCGGTACTACTAGCAGGTAAAGGTGATCAGTCTTTAAATTTAAAAAAAAACTACCCTTGAGGGTAAGATTTAAAAAAAAAATATTTTGGCTGGAGCATGAAGCTTGTACTATTTTAATATTTTTTTAAAAACATTTTTGGATGCACCCTTTAAAAGATATCTTTTAAAAATTTGAAATTTTGATCAACTTTACCCGAATTGATGGTACGTTACTAGAATTAAAATTTAAAATCAAAAGTAGATAGTGCAGCCATGAGTAAAAGGTTTTTCAACAAACCTTCTGTTTCTGCTTCTTGTCAAGATTTGCAAGCTCTTGGCGTAGTTCTTCCACCTGGTCTTGCAACTTTTGTGTAATTTTCTTCTCCTTGAGCACTGCCAACTTGATGGTGCCATCAATGTTCTTCTTAAGGTCCTCTCTAGCCTCGCGAGACATGTCCAAGTCAGCTTGTAGATCATTAATGTCAGTTTTCAGTTTCCTCTTTTCATTTTCCAGTTTCTAAACAATCCAACATAAGCGTGTCAACTATAAACCTTTAACAACAAAACCTATATACTAAGATTGTGATGAAAAAACTATTATTCCTTACATGTGGAAGAAGATACATAAAAGAGGGATTGAAACAAATAAAAGGCTACAAAGTGGCAGGAAAACTCAGGGACGAAAGAATGAAACCCAAGATGTTTGCTAATAACTTAATGGTATGGGGGGAGAGGGTTTTTTCAAAAAGTACTGGACAAAGAAGACAATGAAGTTATGATAATAGGTTCAATGGATGACCAGAATACTTAGAAAAAAAAAGTGTCAGTATTTCTTCTGATATTGTTGTACAAATCGACCTACTTATTCTAAAATATAAGGATAGTGTGAAATATTTCTTTCCTCCAAAACACGAATTATTTGAGCCAAAATGAGAGATTTATTAATCCAATATGACAATATATGGAACTTTAATTTAAAAATTATATTTCCTAGACTGATACCTACTTAATAGCCTTGACATAATTTTTTAGCACCATGTCTTACTACCCGTTCAGGCTGTACGCCTATGTATTGAATAATGGTTTAAGGTATTAAGAAGCTTATATTTAGAGGAAATGTACTCGCATTTTTGGTGGTGAGAGAGAGAGAGAGAGAGAGAGAGAGAGGTAGAGAGTGTAAGCCAATTTTGGAAAAACCATCCTCATTACACCCAACCGAAGTTAAAAAATTTATCAGTAGTCTGTCTATTGCGAGAGTAGACGTTAGACCATGTGACCACTGAAGCGGGCAGATATTAATTAATTGTGACTAAAAAGCATTTTTAACAAAGGCAATTATTTTGAAAGTTACTATCAAAGTAAACATTCAATAATATGCTCTTTAAAACTCTTCACGAGTGTTTTATTCTTATTTCAATTTTTCATGGGCTAATATGCTCAAACTTTCAAGTCAATAAAAAATTCTTTCATTGTTTTATTTAAGTTCTGAAAAATAAATTAAGCATGCCACTCTTAAACCTTGTTCCTTATGACCAGTTGTATGAGTTGCGAATGGCTCGTGGTTTGTAGATTCGCGAGCATGTGGTTCGTAGATTGACAAGCCTAACCATTCCCATGACGGTGGTTTGCTCTACTCGTGTCTGTAGATAGGGCACAGTGCTCAAGCCACTACTGGCTTGTCATCAGATGAACCACAGGCCTTTGATGTTTCAAGTATTTACCAACAATTCAAGGGAACGCCCATTGTACCAAGTAAACGCGCATCTATCTGTCCCACAATCTGTGATAATGTAATCTACAAGCTAAATCAACCTAAACACACGCCGTGGGAACGGGCATTTAGCCCATTTTGTTTCATTATCCTTTTGAATGTGTTCATTTCATGATTGGAGAGATAAACGGATGTCTCATATTTAACCCCAAACACCGGATAAAATGAGACCTTTTTAATATTTTGGGTAAAAAATATATTTGTGTTTTATACATATTATAAAAATAAAGTTTAGTGTAGTTTTATATATTATAAAATAAAGTTTGATGGAGTTTTAAAGAGCGAGTGAAAATTATAAGTAAAAAAAATCTTTTGTGTGTTGGAATTGAAAGGGTTTTCTTTAGTAAAATAGAATAACTAGGACAAAAGATTGAAACTGTTTTTATAATTACCTCAAGGCACCCTTATATTTATTCTAATAAAAAGGAAGAGTTTGTTTGTCTGTCTGTCATGAGAATTGCACGATATCTATCACATGTAAAGGTCTAAAATTTGAAACTTAGTAGACCCTGTGCACAATATGTGCACCTGAAAACAGGAATTTTAAAATTTTGATTAGATTTACATCCTACCCAGCCCCCCTTTAATTCTTTTAATACTTTTTACTCTTTTTTTAAAATCCTTTTTGGAACTTTGCCCTTTTTATCGCTTGAAAACCTTTATACCATTAGATCTACTACCCCCCCCCCTCCTTTAACCATTTTGACGATTTTTAAATGTATGAGGAAGACTAATGATAGTAAGATGAAAGTGGTATGAGTATGTTAAGATATCGAGGCCTAACCAATCTCTCCTTTCAGGTCGGCTTCTTTCCTATCTACATCACATTTTTGTACAGTGTCTCTACATGTTTTTGTATATTTCTAAGTCACTAGACAGTTATTTGTTCTTAAAAAAATAATTTGAAAAAATACTGACCTGTAACCTTTTTGAAAGCTCCTTATCTCTTTCTTCTAGATCGATAATATCCTCTCTCTCAGCTGGTCATTCTCACATTCTTCTTTCTTCCCTTGATTCTTTCGATTCATAGGTCTTTCCATATGCTTGAAGGCCATCCTCAAAGGCCAAACAGCTGCGTTTAGCATCCTCTAGCTTATTTATATATACTGTTTCACCTTATTTATTAAAACTTCCCCCCTCCTTAGCGTTTCCAAGTATCGTTTTTCTTTGTTTTCCAAAGTTTTTATTTTACTTGCCATCATATCTACATTATTTTCCAGCGCTTTCTATCTATATCAAACCGTTCCTGCCCAGAATCGCGCCGCGGCGATTTCTGGCCCTGAGAGTAGCCAGTTCTCCTGCAGCTTCTTTATGTCTTCCTTGTAACTTTATCTCTTCCTTTCTAGCGTCGTGCAATTCATCCGTCTCCCTTGTGATATTGTCCTTGAGCTGGTTGAGAATCGAGTTCAACTCGAGTTCTATATTTTCATTTCTGTGGATGGGCTCCCAGGAAGTGACACCCGATACTTACATATATACTACCTGTGTTGGGAGTTTGTCTTTGCAAGAGGAATGCTCCGAGACAAAATCTGGAGAGCTTGTCAAATAAGGTATGAATCCATAGTATAGAGGCTTCGGCGTCAACTCAGGGTTGTTAGCTACCGTGTTAGAATCCCAAAAGTTTATAATACTTAGTACACCTGCATGATCGTGCAGGGCATTTTTGAGGCGCACCACACATTATACATGATTAGCACAGGGATGACACACTGGAGTAGGTCTGCACACTCCTCTTTGTCCAATTTTTCTTTAAGGATTCTACAGAAACCCTCCTGATATGATAAACGCTCCTCCTAAGAAGGGATTCAAGTTCTTTTTCTTTATCTGCTAGCAACACTAGCTCTTCTTCTAATCTAAAGAATAAAAAATTAATAAAAAAGATTAGAACAAGCGTACCTGACAAATAAATTGATGAATAATGAATTATTAGTCCTGATTAACAGATATTACTTTTTTACATCCATTACTGTTTCCAGCCTATGGTCTTGGGTCAATTTTTTACTCAAGCCATATATTTTCCATAGCCAATTGCCAATTGCCAGGCCCGTCATAGCTTCATATGCCTTATAATTTCTCTTAATACTAAGACAGGCACATCATCCGTCCCCACCGTTAATTTATCACTATTAAAGGATGACCCACATTTCACCAATGTGAAATTTTTCGCCATGCCGGGAATCTAATTGGGTAACCGTAGCTTCAGTAGACAGCTACCAACTACAAAATGAGCTAAGGTGTTGGATATTAACAGATTCAAACAACATACATTTTAGAGTAAATACTCGCAGTCAAAAAAAACAGAGGAAAGATGGACAGACTACACTACTACTAAAAAAAATTGATACAAAGAGAAGATAGAGACAAATCTATATTAATAAAATGAAGAGTTTGTTTTTTGTCTGTCTGTTAGTCATCACATATCTAATGCATGCAGGGGGCTGAAATTTTTAAAATTATTGACACTTGTGCACAAACATGTGCACCTCAAAGATGGAATTTTAAATTTTTGAATAATTTTTAATTTTTATTTATTAATAACTGGACCAGAGGAAATTTATTATTATTATTCTATTTATATTATTATTAGCACCACGTCTTACTACCCGTTCGGGTTATATGCACTTACGCTAATGTGTAATGGTAGGGTGATTGTGAGATGAAATAAAGGACCTACAGTTTAACGTGGAATCCAACACGGTGGAGGCCTGGCATTCCCCACATTCACAAGATGTCTTGTCAGAGGAAATAAAATGCAGAGATTTTTTGTCTTTCTGTTTGAAGCAAAGAAAAGCATTGCCCGGGGTTAGCACCGGATACTTCTGCTAGTGTACAAATAAAATATAGCAGTAAAGAGATGTAATTTAAAATTATGTTAATTCAAACCAAAAAAAACTATAAATAATATGATATAATATGTAAAAAAATAAGGCACAAATAAAGTTAAAAAACATGAACACCCACTTTAATATTTCAATGTGATGCTTCCTGAGGAAGGTGATAAGAAAGTATTGAAATGATTAAATGTATGTTAATGTTTTTACTTTTATTTGTGCTTTATTTTTTTATACAATTATATTATATTTATTTAATTACATATTATATTTTGTTTGATGCACTTTATTTATACATATAAATAAAACTAGAAGTCCGACCAACCGCTTTATTATTAATTTTTTATTTAGCACCGCATCTTCTACCCGTTAGGGTTATACACCTATATACTAGTTACACTTATGGGTTATGGATTAGGAAGGTTTAATTTAGAGGTAATGCACCCGCATTTTCGTGGAGGGAGAGTGGAAAACCATTTAGAAAAAACAACACTCAGTGCACCCGACCGGGATCGAATCCTGATCTATTCATCTTTGGCAGTCTAGTCCAACACGAGAGTAGTACGTTAGAACACGAGCCACCAAAATGGGTCAGCCACTATAAATGGTTCAACACTCATGAGCTTATGGCCATGTCTCCTGTTGTGACTTTACTTACTTTTGGCACCTGAGCCGAAAACTGTCCTCTGACCTCTCCAGGCGGATCTTCTCCTCCTCAAGCCTGGACACTTTGTCCTCTGCTTGTTGCAGGCGTGTCGAGAGACTCTGTATTCGTGATACTTTTCTTCAAGTGCCTCTAGCCGTAGTTTGTTGTAGTCTCCAACTAAACAACGTAAAGTGTCCAAGCATTTTAGTAGCCGACTGACAAAGTTGGTAATACAGAGTATTTGCACAAGGGCGCCGGCGCAACCAAGGGTACAAACATATCAGGGGCTCCAGAAGATCTTTGAAAGGGGATGTACAACTGAGAGGGTGGTCTAGAGTCTTTCCTTGGTGAAATTTTAAACCCTTAAATTATTCTTGAAGCTATTTGATGGAGGTTTATTTAACATTAGCAGAAATACCATGTGTTTTCCTTGGAATCCATGCAGTGGCTGTTCCTATGTTAGTTCATCAGTATTCGCTAGTGCCATACACAGTGCAGCAGAGTGTGTTTATCGTGAAAAATTACCAGTTTAGCAATTCTGTTAATGTCATACAAAGAGCTTACTACTGGAGTACAGTGTTTGTGCGCGGTTCCAACCGGAAGACAATTTAAAGGCTAGTGGTGAAGCTGGATGAAAAAGGAGGCAATACCCATGTAAATCACTAACCTCAGAAGCAAAACAGATTTTGGATGTTCGAAAACAAGGTGCTTAGAAGATATTTGACCAAAAAGTGATGAGGCTATCGGGGAGTAGAGGAGGTTACATAATGATAAATTACATTTTTCTGACTCATCACAAGATATTGTTAGAGTAATCAAATCTCAGAGATTACAGAGGGCAGGATATGCATAGCAAATGGGAGAATTTAGAACCACGTTCAGGGTATTGATTGGCAAACTAATGGGAAGATCTAGATGCAGATGGGAGGGTAACATTAGAATGGACCTGAGAGAGATAGGGTGTAGTGAGGTTGACTGGATATAACTAACTCAAGATAGAGATAGGTGGCGTATTTTTGTAAGTGCTGCAACAAACTTTCGAGTTCCTAATGCCATTGTGTAAGTAAGAAATATATGTAAAGTCTTTTAGATAGGCCTATGTCTGACAGGTGTTTTTTTTTTCTTACCTGCATCTGTGGGGATCAAAAGTAGTTTGCTGCTTGAATCCCTCTCTTGAATTCTCTCCCTGATCCTTGTCAACTTTTGCAGCTCTCTCCAAGATTGCCTGGAGGTGTTTCTGCTGGTTGCAGAATGTCTTCAGTCTGAGTGCCTTGGTTGCTGTATTCAAGTTCCTCAAATATGCCACTCTCCTGCAGGCACTCAGTGCTCCGCTGCTTTGTGGTGACCTCTTCCTCCTGAAGTGGTAAGTCAAGTTCGAGATCTAGGTCACCCTTGAAGGGAAACACCGTTGCGATGATACGACCACCTGACCGGGACAAATGCTCTGTCAGATTCCTTCTCGGCCCCCCTGTAAGTTGTAAGAATTGCACTATAAGGCCTGTGTGGAAACATAAACACAATATCATCATCATCTCTCTCTCTCTCTCTCTTTCATTAAGGATAGCCTCTTTTCATTTTATGAGGTAGATTTTGTTATATATGAACAAAGGTACATGAAAAAGGGATGGAAACTACTATTAAAAGGAACAAAACACAATATGGTTTTACAATGAAAAGAACACAGTTTTCACTTTACATTGCTGACACTGGACAAAAAGATAATGGTTGACTTTTATAGAAACTTGATCGTTACTGCACCAATCCTTTGACCTAAATTTTGTTCTATCGGAACTTATCAGGAGAGAGTGCGAAAAAATGCAACAAGAGATTGCGTTGGAAGATGAAAGGATGGATTTTTTTTCCAGGAAGTTGAATTGCGTGTTTCACACTCCCTCCTGATAAGAACCGATAGAACAAAACTTGGATCGAGAGATTGAGCAATAACAATTGATTTTATTCAAGAGGCAGTCGGTGTTTATTTGTCCAGTGGCAGCAATGTAAAATGTGAAAGGTGATGTTCTTTTCATTGTAAAAGCCTATTATATAATATATTATGGTTTGTTTCCCAAAATAATTAGTTTCGTCCTTATTTCCTGTCTCTTCTTGCATAATCATTATATTATTGTTATTTTAATTGTCATTAATCAGATTTAAGGGGCATCTACATCTGAACAATAAAAACATCCAAAAGTATTCAGAAAGGATAAATAAACAAAATAATTCATCCCCATCTGGGTCATTTAGTGAAAAGACAAACCCAATTTTTAAATTTGAGGTCATTTAAATTATATATTTTTTACATAACAGTAATTTCCAAAAATTCAAGCTATACAATTTGATGTAGGAAAATTTAATTTTCTTAAATATTGCACAAGTATGATCTGCGATGGTAAAAATAAATAGAAATATTCTTCCAAATTATTTTTATCTGTTAATATTTTATGTCAAAATATTATCCTAAAAATAAGTGTGCAAAGTTTAACATGAGTTACCCAAAACACTATAATTTAATTCTTTAAGTTGTAATAACTTTGGAATGCTGCTGAAAATTTAATTTCTCTTTAAGATCAGCTTTTAAATAGCTCCTGAAAATGTTCTAGTTTTTATTTCTAGTACTGCAATGAGGACTAAAATTTGTAATTTTGTAGAAATTTATGATTCAAGTCTAAAGATATTAAACAAACAAAAATAGTGTTGGTTTATAAATTAGTGTTATTAAAGAAAAAAATAATGTATAACAAAATAATATATTCATTTTAAGTATGCAAGTCCTCTATAAAGGGATTCCTTAATTCATAACACTAGACATAATATATATTTCCTATTAAGGTTACTGTGAAATATAGGAGATGTATCAAAGGATGTCACTCAATCAAAAAGATCTAAAAAATACTAATCTGAACTAACATCAAATTCACATTTTAGATTCCTTAACTTTTTTTTCAAATGATTTCAACAAATTTTGGTAGTACTATCTGTGGTTGAATACAAATCCCTAAATAGTTGATAGAGGTTAACTTGATAAAATTATAGTCCTATTGATCGGATGAAAAAAGCTTTTCTTTAAATAACCGTGTATTGATAAACTACTATCCCTATACAGAGTAGGTCTAAATCATTTGTGAAAATCTTGAACTGACATATTGGCCAGTACATGTGTATGTGAGTATCATTAATATCATGGCATCCTGAGCCCATGCACACTTAGACAAGATATTCAAAAGATATCATGCCACATCCAAGCTTTGCTCACATGATACATTGTAACCTATATCTCTCAAACATTATTT
Organism: Timema cristinae; assembly: GCA_039000515.1. Taxonomy (NCBI): domain Eukaryota; kingdom Metazoa; phylum Arthropoda; class Insecta; order Phasmatodea; family Timematidae; genus Timema; species Timema cristinae. Next base: position 38,880 of record JBCFYV010011152.1, read on the forward strand.
ACCAAAGAACCATGTTCAATGACCCTTAAAGAGAATTTTAAATAAAATTATAATATCACAGAAATAAATAGTTAAAATACAATTTACTTTTGTTAATCTTAACTTGCAATAATAATTTTGTATTAACAATTTTAAAGCAGGGAACAGTTTTGTAATATTATCAATCACCTAAAGGTAATTAAAGAAAATTACAGAAGTTTTGAGATGATAATAATAATGTTAATATGTGCAGTTTAGTCTCTTTTTACTTTAGCATGATTGTAATACCCAAATCCATGACTACTTGAAAATTTAACCATACTATTTGAAGATAAAGAAAGAGGTAACCAATAATTTTGATAGACATTAAATGAACAATGGAAGAAAGAAAGAACAAATATTTAGGTTACATTGATGAAATGAAATGGTCAACAAGGCCTTCCTTAGTAAGTATTGCCATGGAGATTATTTGAATATCATTTTTAATGCCAGTGCTGGTAAAACAGGATTCTCTATGGCAAGATAGTTTCATTTTAAGGGATGGTGACCTAATTATAAAAAATTATGTTTTTTTAAATAGAATAACTTAAGGTGGGATGGAAGTGGACATGAGAAAAGGCCAGTGTTTTTGCAGTATTTACACCAAAACCATTGTTTGGCCAAACTAAATCAAATATTGCTCCAGTACAAAAAAGAGTTTAATTTTCTTCCCATTTTGATATCAACAGTTGCTGAATGTCTTGTCATGAGCATGGTGACATTATCTAACAATTTTTTAAATTTAAAGAGAAAAAGTTGTCATGAAATTCCAGAACACATTTGAAATATATTCAAGAAATTTTGATGTCACCATGTGAAGAAAATTAAATTCTATGTTTGTACTGGGGAAACATTTGATTTATTTTGGACATAAAAATGTCTTGCCATAAAATTTGCAAAAACTCTGGCTTTTCCTTAAGTCCCCTTACATCCCACCTTAATTCTTAGGATGTTTTTAAGCAAACAAGTTTTTGTTAAAGACTATCATGTACCTTAATTATAGCCCGAAAAGTATTAAACTTACCATGTTGTTTTTTGTAGCAGCGCATTTTTACTACCCATTCGAGTATTACTAATTATGATAGTGGTTTTAGGGATTAGGAAGGTTGTATTAAAGAAAGTGTACCCGAATTTGTCTGGAGGAAAGAGTGGAAAACCATTTTGGAAAAACAACCCTCAGTACATCCAACCGAGATTTCATCCTCGGCAGTCTAGTCTAATGCGAGAGTAACTATTTGGCCACCGAAGCCGGCCCGGTCTTACCATGTTTGCATCACCAAAATGTAGCTTATAAGATAGGACAATAATTACTTGGTGGGTAGGTAGGGCGATTATTATTATTTAGAGGTGCATTGACAAAATCAAGTCATTAGCACCTCATAAAAAAGTAATTAAAAACTCAGTAAAAATCTCCATTAAGAAGAATTAATTCAAAATAACTATTTGCTGATAGCAGCAGATGAATGAATGCACTAAGTAAAATACAAAAATTAAAAAACGTTAACTCTAAGTTTTAAAATAAACCTCAACACGAAACAGTTACCAAAATGAGTACTCTCAAAAAGTGAGTCTCAAATGGATTTAAAAGATTCGGCTGGTGTATAAAATGAAATAAACCAATAACTCAATTTGTATTAATGCATAACAAAGGTCACCATTAAAATTTAGGGCCAGATGACCTCTCTCTTTTAGAAGTAAATATACCATATTTCTTCGATTCTAAGATGCACATTTACCCCCTTATAACGTCTCTAAAAACAAGGCGAGTCTTAGAATCACAGTTATTTTTTGACATATGCTCTTGTTGACACAGAAGATAATTTACTAAAGGATGGTGAAGCTAAAGATGGCTCAGAAGAATCAAACTGATACTGATTCAGAGGGACCAAGAATAACATTACTGATTTTTTTTAAATTGGCAACTTTTTAGTCAATTTAATTCTATTATAAAAATATTTTTTATAAGTAGAGTATTTTAGCTTTTTATTTTTATTTATTTTCTTAGAAACAAGCTTTTTCTGTTGGTGGTACTAAAAAATGAAGGTGCATCTTAAAATTGATGGTGTCTTAGAATTGAAGAAATAAGGTAGAAGAGGGTCATCGTAACACATTATCCTTTATGTGACACAGCTTATTCTTATCAGGGGCTTAGCAGGTGCAAAAAAAAAAGTCAAACACAACATTTCCAATATACCAAACCTACCTCAGGAGGAAGATGTTTCACCTCCTATGAAGCCAGTGCATTACCGAGAGACCAGCACGACAAAGAATCCAGGAAGGCGAGCCAGGTATTTAAATGACCATGTTAAACATATTTTCATGAACCCTCTGCATGAGGGGATTCCAGGAGTACAAAGTGGCAAACCAAAAGGTATCTCAAAGAAACGGAGCAGAAGAAGAAAAAGCAGCGACCATGACGACAAACATAATACAATGATTTAAAAATTGTCTATTATTAGTTTATTTTTGTTTCATAAATAACTCACCAAAGATATACTCTTGTTTAGTGACCCAAGCATTCAATGTCAGTCTTTGTTCATAGCTGTCCAGTAGAGCAAGTATTTGGAGAAGGCAGCTCTTGTCCGGAGCATTCTGAAGTGTCTTGGCTACTTGGAGCAATCTACTCTTCAAGTCTTCATGCTCATAATCCTGCACACATACAAGTACATACTTCAAAAGACAACAAATTACTGATTTTGTGATTTATTGCTTTGACTAAAGTATAAGTTTAAAGGAGGGATCTACAGGACATAATATGTACCAATATCGACATACACAGCAGAAATGTGGGTAATGAAGAAGCGGATTAGGGATGTGACAAAAGTATCTATAATTTAAATACTTTTTTCCCCAATACTTTTATGATTTTTAAGTACTCACACTCCGGTATCAGATCGATATCGAAAGAAACAACATTTAGTTATCTTCGCTCATGCTAGGATTAAATGTTTACTAGGGTGTGCTGTGGAGGAAGTACAAATGGCACTATTTCTCAATTCTCACTCATTTTCTGGATGACAAGCAAGGGACCAACTCTAGTATTAAATCTCTTCTAGCTCATCATAATCCGTAGCTGTTCTTTCATCTTTGTTTATCAAAACAGCCTGATGTATGCCGGGGCGATGTGGCGACCAGTTTACTACCCCTTCCTTTATCATTGAGCAAGATCATCACAAACCAAACAAAATAAGCTTTTGTTGTAAACTCAAGAGTGCCCCAAGCAGACATATAAGAAAAATGTATGTGCGTTTCTATATTGATACTTTTATTTTGATACTAGTATGGTATCGATACTTTTCTTCTGATACTACATCCCTAAGCAGGATAAAGCAGTATTCAATCCAGTGAAATATTTATTATTATTATTATTATTTATTTATTATTTAGCAGCGCGTTTACTACCCTTTCGAGTTATATGCTTTAAGTACTAATTACGCTAATGGATTAGGAATTGGGAAGGTTGAATTAGAGGAAGTGAACTCGCATTTGCGTGGAGGGAGAGTGGAAAACCATTTAGGGAAAAAAAGTTCACCCGACGAGATTCGAACTCGATCTCCCCGTCCTCAGCAGTCTAGCTCAACACGACTAGCGCGTTAGCCAACTATGCCACCAAGGCGGGTCCAGTGAAATAAAATTCTGAAAAATAATCTAGGAGTGATAAGGATAAGTAGCATGAGAAATGAGAGTGTGAGAGGAATAGTTAAGGAGGAACCAGTGCAAGAGAGGAAAGAGGAGTCACAAACTAAGGTGGTACAGCCATGTGAAGAGATAGAGGAGAAGAAGATAACAAAGAATAGTTGGTATTGAAGTGGAAGGGAGGAGGTCAAGTGACAGGGGGCTGAAGGGAGTGTGGAGGAGAGAGAAGAGGACTAGGCCAAGGGTAAGGGAGAGAGGTGGAGGGGAGAAAGGAGAAGTTGTAAGGGCTTATGTTTCAAACAGACCCAGCCAGTGGCTGAAAAACTGTTCGTGATGATGATGATTACTGACATTAGCCTCATTATGATTAAAGATAAATTTATTATTGATAAGTCTATGATGAATATCAAACAAATAATTACAAATGATTTACAGTGATAAAAGAGTGGGTGTGATATGAAATATGAATTAAGATTGTGGTGTTACAAAAGTTTATTAAGGTATGCCTTGATAAACTGTTATAAAAAAAATTATATATTATATATATAGGGTATATAAATATAACCTGAAGCAATGACAGCCTTAGCATGACTGTAATGTAAAATTATAAAGATTGAATAAAAAACTGACCCAGGCCCCAGGCTGGAAGTAGAAAAAAAACCCATTTAACCTCATATCAAGACATGAGAAGATTAGGTAGAAAGACAGGGGGACAAATGAAAAAGTCCTAAGAAGAGTAGGTGAGAAGAGAACAATTTTTGATATGACTCTTCAATACTGGATCAGACACATTCTTATGAAGAACAGTCTTCTGCATGATGTAATTAGAGGAAAGGTTGAGGTAAAGTGGAGCTTACGAAGGAGGAGGACTCAAATATTGGATGACTTGAAGGAAAAAAGTAAATTCTGAGAACTGAAGTTGGAGGCAGACAACAGGGTGCAATGGCAATCTAAGTTAAATGACAAAAGGAATGGACTGTCATAAGAGAGAACACCTAATAATAATAATAATAATAATAATAATAATAATAATAATATAATAATAATATCAAGACATATCTGAATAAACTCTATATTGTGCTATCCTATTTTAATGAATAATGTTGTTTTATCATGTCCTTGGGACCTTTTATGATTCTAAGCATTTTTGAATGAGGTGTGTTTGATCTCTCAAATTGCTCAAGCAGTTAAAAGTCACTCTTGGGGTGCCAATAGGAAAATCTTAATGCACCTCTATGAAGAGATTTAGTTAAATCAAATAATATCACAGCAGTTTGGTGTATGGCTCTGCAGGACCTTCTGGCCTAAAGATAAGATATTGTAACCATCACAAAGATGTCAGACTGTCTATGCTACATTCCAAACCAGTCCAATTTCCTGATTTTTTAAAAATTTGCTATCTTTGATTTCCAAAATAGAAGGCTGAAATGAAAAAGTGATAACTTTAAATGTTCCTATAATACTGCGAGTTGGTGAATGATTAAATGCAGGTAATTACCTAGTGTGAGAGAGTTTACATTCTGACAACACTGGAAGGCAGTGATGTATCAATGAAGTAAGACAGCAGGATTGAATGTAAGAGGTGGTTGTTATTATTATTATCATTATTATTATTATTATTATCATTATTATTGTTATTGGAAACCCACTGCTCATGCCGGTGTGTAAGAACCCACGCCGAACATAAACTTTCAGGTCTAAAAACATGACACCCAGACTCGCCTCAGGAGGAAGATGGACCGATTCTTTGGCTAACTGTTGCGCCAGTTCATTTCCTGAAAGACCAGCGTGACCAGGAATCCAGAAAAAGGCGAGCCGAGTGCTTAATGAATCAATTTTTAAAATTTGCTCATGTATCATCTGCACAAGGGGATTCCAGGAGTAGAGAGTGGACAATGCCAACAGAGCAGTCGTGGAATCCATGCAGATGAGAACTGAACGGTGACAAGATAAACCAAACATTTTTAAATGGCGTATAATTCCGCCGTAAAAACACTGGATTCATAGGTAAGCAAAATTTAAAGTTATTTCCTTTCATAAAAAGCGCATTCAACAGAGGCTCCACATTTTGAACCATCCATGTAAATGCGCTGAAAGCTATGAAAGCGAGTGGAGAGGAGCTCGTTAAAGGTCTCTCATATATAACATGTGGGATGGTCGCTTCAGAAAACTTGGCAATATCAAAATGGCATTTCAAAAGGCGTATCTTCCAGAGAGAAACTCGACCTGGAGAGGTGGGGATAGCCTTTGGCACGACTATCACACATGTGCCGAAAACCGATAGCATTCAGACCCAATGGCCTTGCACTACGCCATTTGGTTTCATACAAGACACGATTGGGAGGATGGAAACAGGACGGTAAGCAACATGCTTTGGCATGCAATGCAGTTTCGACACGTAAAATGCCAGAAGATAGGACCGCCGGTAAGAGAGAGGGGCTCACCGGCATAAGCACAGATGCTGATGACTGGACTGGTACGAAAAAGCACAGTAGCCAGTCGAATGCCAGCATGGTGGACACTATCTAGCATCTTTAATGCCGAAGGTCTCGATGATCCATAAAACAAAACTGCCGTAATCAATTTGGATCTCACCAAGGTCCTATAGAGGCGCATCAAGGTCTCTCTGTCAGCACTCCAAGAGCGATCACTAATACTTTAAGTAAATTCAATGCTTTATGCACACCTCGCTTTCAGGTCTTTGATGTGGGGGATCCAAGATAGTTTAAAATCAAATAAAAGTCCCAGGAACCTTACAGTCTCTGAGATAGGTAAAACAATGTTGTTTATTGAAATATTGGGTGCTGGTTGTATTCCACGTAATCTATGGAAGTGGCCGACCATCGTCTTGGCTGAGGAGAAGCGAAAGCCACTACGCAATGCCCACCACCATAAATTGTTTACAACGAGCTGTATATGCCGTTCAGCCCTGTGGAGACTCGACGAACTGCAATAAATTGCGTAGTAATCTATAAAAAGGCATAAAAGACAGGTAAGCGCACATTTCCACAATGCTGTTTATTGCGATGGTGGAAAACGTACAGCTTAAAATACTGTCCTGACAAACCTCATATTTTGAATAAACTCATCGGATGACATATTTTTAACCTTACCCGGAAGTGTCTATCTGACATAAAATTATCTATAAAAAGCGGGAAGTTCCCTCGGAACCCCAATTAAAATGGGTCCTTAAAATGCTGTACCGCCAAATCAAAGAATTCAGCCAAGAGGTGATGTTTAAGGAGGAAGGCGTCACGAATGGCTGTCTCAAGGCGAACAAGGTGATCCACTGTGGATCGGTTAAGGCGGAAACCACATTGCATATCAGATAGTAGATTGCGGGATTCTAAATATATAAATCTTTTATTAATAATTTTTTCTAATATTTTGCATACACAATAGTTAAGGCTATGGGTCTATAGCTAGTTGGTTCTAATTTATCTGCCACTTTAATGGATAGGAATAATGGTCGCTTGTCTCCATAGTGATGGGAATGATAAGATTCCCAAACACTATTGTAGAGGTCTAAAAGAAATGCATGTCCGGCAGGGGACAGCTGGCGCAACATCTCAGAGTGAATGTTGTTTGGACCGAAGCCGTGCTGCCTGCCTAGGAAGGGTATAGGTCAGTTCATCCATAGTAAAGGGGGAGTTATAATCCTCCCCCCCGACTAACCAAAATCAATAGTATGGCACTCCATGTTCTACTTATGGACTGTGAACTCGTTAGAGTGTCTCGCAGTGCTAGAGATTGCGACGAACATCGAGACCAATATGTTGATGACCTCCACAGGGGAGGAGACAAGAGAACTGTTGGGCATGAGGGCAGTTATATTATTAATGGAATTTTTACTTCTACGTAATTTACGAATATTATCCCAAACCTTAGTTGTGGGAGTGGAAATTGTAAGGGTAGGAATAAATTATCTCCAAGATTATTTTCTGCTTCCTCGAATAACATGGCAAGCTCGAGCACGTAGAATCCGGAATGGCTCCAGATTCTCCAAAGTAGGATGACGATTAAAGAGACGTAGGGCTCTTCGACGGTCAGAAATAGCCAAATGACACTCCTCACTCCACCAGGGAACAGGACGGTAGCGTTTATTTGGCGAGGATTCAGGGATGACCGGCGAAGTAAAATGCCCAGTCTTAACATCGACGTCAGGAGAATGGGTTTCATGAAATATGGCGAACTCACAGAATTTATTCCTGTCAGCACATTTAAGCACCCATTGGGGTACCCATGATGTACTTGGCGGATCTTGAGTGGTGAAAGCAGAATGGGAAAATGATCACTGCCACAAAGGTGCGAGTGAACCTCCCAAGGAATTGAAAAGTGATCCTGGGGCTACAATGAGTTAGTTTGTTGTAGAGAGATACACCATTAAAGGTGGAGAAATGTGTCTGGGTCCCAGTGTTCATTAACACAAGGTTTCTCGAGACAAGAATATCCTCTACCATCCTCCCACGGGCGTCTGTAAAATTAGACCCCACACCAGGTTATGCGCGTTAAAGTCCCCCAAGATGATATAGGGGGCGGGATGTTGTATAAAGAGGACCTCCAGGCTCCTCTTTGCAACACGTTCACATGGTGGGGAGGTAGATGTAGCACACTGTCACTTCCATAGCAAGGGAGATTCAGACAGCGATCACTGGAGATCAGATATAATATTAATATGTTATGATATATATTGCTTCGTGCGAATATAGCCACACCTCCGCTAGCCCGATCAAAGAATGGCTTGTCGTTACGATATACATCGTACCCACGAAGCATCGGGTTGTCATTTGGGCGGAAGTGTGTTTCCTGCACACACAAGATGAGAGGATGCAGGGAAGAGCTTAGTTGTTTTAATTTCCTCTACACGAGCATAGAAACCCCTACAATTTCATTATAATAGTGACATTTAATGATATAAATTATGTATTTTAATCCAGAGCAATCTATAACATTATCCCTAAGAAATAAAAATTGATTTAGGACCTTAATGTGCCCACGTGGTTGAGAGAGAGCCTTTCTTGGACCTCTTTTTTTATGAGAGGTTTTAGTTTTCATAGGAGAAACTGGGGTACTGAGTCCTTCAGGGAAGTCTTAGGCACAGACTTTATTTTTTTTAATTATTATTTCGGTGGTCCCTCATTGTGCTTTTTTCAGAGCAGCAATGGGACTTGCTTTTGCAGCAATCACCCGTTCCACCCCAACCTTTTCCTCTGATTTCACAGTTAAAAGAATGGGCGGCTCAATAATGGCCGCCAGTTGTTTTTTACCCCGAGGCGGGCTCGGAGGGGTTCCTAATGGTGAGCTCGGGAGGGACCCACGAGGTGGGCTTGGGGGGTTTTCTCTAGGAGGGCCTTTCATTTTTACGGGTAGGGGAGACAACCTTGGTGGCAGTTTTACCTCCTGTACAATTTCGGCGCCACCTTAGTTGGCACGTTATCACTATGGATGTCTCGAGTAGAAACCAATGGCACAAGTCGCGTTGACGTCTTAGCGAGATTAACTGCGCAATGGCAGTTGGGACATTTGAATTTCTGACTGACAATCTGGCTATATGAGGTTTGAAATACCGGAGTCTGACTTGATACGTATTCCTTGCGTGCCTGGGCATATGAGATCTTTTTTCGGATTGAATCTCCGGGACTTTTTTCTCTACCTTCCATTTCAGACAGGCCCGAGACCAGGCAGAATGTGGACTCTTGCAGTTGACGCAGTACTTAGGAGATTCACATGGCGTATCGTGAGCCTCCTGTCCACAATCCGCATGGATTGGCTCATCACGGCATCACAGCTTCATATTCCCAAATTCCTGGCACTGATAACAGTGTCGAGGCTTAGGGACATACGGCTGGACCCTGAGCCCGTGGAAACCTACTCGGACCTCCTTTGGAAGGGTAGGTGTCACAAAAGTGAGGATATACTAGTAAGTTTTTTTCTCTTGTCCATTTTTTCTGGTGACAATGCGGTACACTTCAGCGACGTGCTGACCCGAAAGCTCCTCACAGATATCCTCAATGCTTACGCAGTCGAGGTTATTGCAAGTGACCACTCCCTTGTAAACATTGAGGAACCTGTGAGGTTCCACCTTCACTGGTATATGATACGTATTGCTAAACGGTATTTTTGAGATTGCCATTACTCTTGAGGACTGAATGTCAGTCATTGTTTGTATCATGATTGTGCCATCACGCAGTTTTCTGATTGATATGTCAGATTGTGCTGCACCATTTATCACTTTTTCGAGGATAAATGGGCTTACTCGCTTTAGACTTTCATTATCCTCTACTCGAGACATTACCAGGAAGTGAGACTGGGGCCTCCACTTCCTGGTTTTCCATGATTACAGGGCTGGACGGCCTTACCCATTTCCGCCTTTTATCAATATTACAGCCGTGTGAAGGGCCAGGCAGTGAGTTGTTTGCAAGGTTTGGCAGTATGGTGGTAGCGGACAGTAAGGTGTCAACTACGACAATGGAGATGGCCATGCCTTTTTATGGGGACAACCTGCACAATACTCAGATTGTAGACCCAGGGTGATCCAAGTTGGTTCTACCAAATAGGCCCTGTTAACCCTCATGACGAGAAACCCCACACGACCCTTGACATGACAATCTTCACATGGGGCAGCGTCAGGAGAGAGGTCATCGCAGCAAGTGGGTGCAGGAAAGTGCCAATTTTACGTCCGAGCCCTCATGAACGCAATTGATCTATTCTCAAAGTAGGGTACCCGGTTATTGTCATCCCTAAGGCCCTTATAATAAGATATTACAACCGGCGCACTCTCATGAAGGAGCTCAAGTGCAGTGGTATTCAATAATTGTCCAAGGAGGGCCGTGTTAGCTGCCAAGGTCATCAACAGTGGAGCCTTAAAGCTTTCATGAAGGACTGAACGGCAGGGGGAGGGATGAAAGAGGTAAGGAAAAAAGAAAGCGAAGGGAAAAGAAGGAAAAAAAGAGTGAAAGGGAAAGAAGAAGAAAAGGAGGCGAAAGATAGAGGTTTGTCCTGCACGAGTTTCGTCCTGCACAGAAGCCTCCCCTTTAAATAGCCTTTTATGACAAGCAGGGGTTACTGCAGAACTATTCTAAACCCCGTCCCGCAGGGGGAGACATTTTGTTAACGTTTGAAAACAAAATGATTTCCATTATTGACCTGTAAAATACAACAATAATAGGTATTTAATTTCACTCACCATCACTAAGTCATATACACCAAGATCTGCATCGCTCATCAAGTCTCGATTTGGATACATGGAAGATTCATTCGAGTCCATGATTCCGTCAGTGTCAGTACATGCATCACATGTGTCGAGCACAGACCCACGGGCGGATAGCTGAAGAAAACATTATTTATAATATATTAAAAAAGTTAAACAAATAAGTTTACAGGAGCTGGCACTCACAGCTAAGTTTGTCCTGGTCTCAATTGGAAAAGAGGTTTAAGGGTATGCTTTGGGCACAAAAAAATACACCTGCCTAAAGGTGGATGAAATTTAACTATTGTATTGTAATTAGGTTTATTTCTATAATATCATCTCCAACAATATTATAACCAAACCAAATCAAAACTCTTTGAATAAATTTTGAATTGGAACTAATTTATTATTATTTGGATTTGAAGATGTAAGCTAAGGTATTTTTTAATTTAGTAAAGAAGATTAAATAAAGTTTCTCAAATAAACTGTTGCATGAAGTTGGTGAGCAATAAATCTGATAATTTTCAGAAGAAGTGTGCAATACATATTTTAACTCTTTCAGAAAGGCGTCACACAGCCCCTTACATTCTCTAGCTCCAGGATGCGAAACTCGAGCAACTCGTTTTGTTCTCGTAGTTCCAAGTTCTCAGTCTGGAGTGCTGCTTCCCGCGCCTGACACTCCTGCACCTGGGCTGACATCTTGGAGTTCACCTTGCTTGCTTTTCCCACTTCAAACAATGGAAAAGAGGAGATGACTTGTTTAGATGACACCACCGCAAAACGAAAGTAATTTTTTTTAGCACCGCGTCTTACTATCCGTTTGGGTTATATGCTTATGTAATAACTACCCTAATCATTTTAGGGATTAGTAAAGTTATATTTAAAGGAAGTGTACACATATATGCTTGGAGGAAGAATGTAAAACCACTTTAGGTAAACCACCCTCAGACACGCGACCGAGATTCAAACCTCAATCTCTCCAACAATGGAATTCTAGTCTACTACGAGAGTAACGCATTAAGCCGTGCGGCTAAGGAAGCGGCTCGATATCATTGTTAAATATGCCTCTATAATATAGGGAAAAGCTTATCATTGACTGGAAAAAGTTTGCTGTTTAGTTTCATATAGCAAAACTTTTCATGGCTACCTTTGAAAAGGGACGATTCAATACCAAAATTTAAATCATAAAATAAACCTGATCTCTTTGTCATAGACAACCTAGTCGAACACGAGAGTGACAAGTTAGACCATGTGACCATTGACACGGGTTTGATTTTATTCATGAGAGGAAAGCACAGGAGAAAATGTAAGATAAACTAAACCAGAATTCACCTGGAAGGAGAAAGAAAAACTGTTTGGTTATAAAAATATAGTTTAGTTTAGTCTGGGTCATGATGTAATGGGTCAGCTATAAATCAATGACTTGTGACCGACTGGCACGCTGATATGTGGCATGACTCACCTGCCACAGCTTGTTTGAGTGCCTTCTTCAGCTCCTTGTTCTGCGCAGAGGCCAGCACCAGCTCATGATCGAGCCTCTCCATCAGCCGGTGGTCTAGCTGCGACCTCTGGAAGGCATGTTGTAGCTCTGTGTGCTCCTTGAGTAGCTCCAGGTAAAGCTCCTCATGATAGTTGGGTGTGGGGGACTGCAACCATCCATGCGTGGCACATTAATATGCTAGTTTAAAGTTTCCTCCCCCCCCTTTGACATCCACGCCTATGTTTAGTGACTTCCTTCCACCCACATAGTGCTTCGTCTTTGTCATATACATATACCCTGTTTACCCTGACAGGTAGCAGTCTTACCAAGATTTTGTTTAGAACTGTGTCTTACTACTCGTTCGGGTTATAAGCCTGTGTACTAATTATGCTTTTGGGTTAGGGATCAGGAAGGCTTTATTTAGAGGAAATGCACCATATTTGTATGGCGGGAGAGTGGAGAACCATTTAGGAAAAACCACCCTCAGTGCACCCAACCAATATCAAACCACAATCTCCCCATCTTCGGCAGTCTAGCCCAATACAAGAGTAGCGCGTTAGACCATCTGACCACCAAAGCAGGCCTACCAAAATTGATTATATATGACCTTATCTTATACACCACACAATAGTGGAACCAAGCAAGGTAAGCTTGAACCTTTTCATGTCAAACATAATATACTTATTTTTGTATACATTTTTTAATCCATATAGTCTAAGGCAAATACTAGTTGTTGTCTTAAACTAAAGAGGAGAAGATGAATTGGGTGAATATTGGGTAAATTTTAATGGACACGCAACTAGTAAGAAGATGGAATTACTTTTTGGGAAAAAAAATAATTCTGAATCAATTATTTAGATCAGAGCCCCAGCATCATAGTTAATGTTAGCCTTAGCTACAAGCTATTTGGTTTAATTTTAGGTAGTTAACACATTTTGGCAATTGGCAACCAATAACTTTAATGTCACAAAGCTGCCCCCCTCCACAACCCACCCCCTCATCTTCTATATACATTTTAGTTTAGTTTAGTAAAGTCAACTACACAACCCAGAAGATTATATATTCAATATATTTCAGGTTTTGTAATTCTTAGTGACAGTAAGTGTGTTGTTTTGAAGGGAAAGTTTTCATGAGGGTATTGTGACTCGGCATCAGGTGCCCTATGAACTCCTTGGCTTGTGGTGAAGTATGGAAGCTGAAGGAGGAGGTGGGAGGAGGATTTAAGGGAAATATCTGAGCGTTAACATAAGATTAGAGCTGCAAGCGTTGCAGGTCTCCTCGAAAGCCATAGTATAACTTTGAGCTAAATTGTGTGACTAAAATTTTTGTTTTAATTTAATTCTGTATCCTTGTCTGTTTAACTGTTTATCTAATGAGTGCAGAAATGAAAACTGACACAAGAGAAATTGTATCTACATTTCTGTGGAGGAATATCGGAAAACCATTTAGTGTATTGCAAGAGTGACGCCTTAGATCATGCGGCCACTGAATCAGGTCTTGTTGAGATTAACGTGTGTATAAAATTTAGCTAAATGTATCTACTGTAGCAATTTTTTATTTATTAATACCAACAAAAATTTGACATAAAATTTTGAGAAAATATAGAGTTTAACACACATTCCCTTCCATCTCACCTTAAAATACTTCTGCTTATGCTAATTATTTTTTTTTACCTTGTTCCACATGTTTCTGAGTCCTGGAGAGGGGGAATTAGAAGGGGAGGAGTCTGGAGATCCTTCCTCGGCCTCGCTGTCTTCTTCTAGTACTGGCTCCAGCTCCATAAACTGCTGCTGTAGATTCCAACAAATATTTCATTTATCAATTTTACTTTCTTCGTTTTGATAACAAACAGTTATTATATCATCTTTGGTTGTAGACTAGAGTCACGACTATCCAGCCTGTTTCTCGGTGTAAGCAAGTGAGTTTTAAAATATACAAACCGCTACATATCCACTAGTAATTAATAAGAAAATGTATCACAAATGCCAAACAACTGTTACATTGGAGACACCAAAGCATAACTGCTATGCATTCGATTGGCATATAATACAGTACTATTGCAATCACATACTCTTGGTCAGTGTGGTTAGCAGCACTGTTTTAATTTGGCTGGAAACAGAAGCTGTGTCAAGGGAGGTGTAGATAGCAACACTGTTTTAATTTGGCTGGAAACAGAAGCTGTGTCAAGGGAGGTGTAGATAGCAGCACTGTTTTAATTTGGCTGGAAACAGAAGCTGTGTCAAGGGAGGTGTAGATAGCAGCACTGTTTTGATTTGGCTGGAAACAGAAGCTGTGTCAAGGGAGGTGTAGATAGCAACACTGTTTTAATTTGGCTGGAAACAGAAGCTGTGTCAAGGGAGGTGTAGATAGCAGCACTGTTTTAATTTGGCTGGAAACAGAAGCTGTGTCAAGGGAGGTGTAGATAGCAGCACTGTTTTGATTTGGCTGGAAACAGAAGCTGTGTCAAGGGAGGTGTAGATAGCAGCACCGTTTTAATTTGGCTGGAAACAGAAGCTGTGTCAAGGTAGGTGTAGATAGCAGCCTGTTTTGATTTGGCTGGAAACAGAAGCTGTGTCAATGGAGGTGTAGATAGCAGTATTGTTTTGATTTGGCTGGAAACAGAAGCTGTGTCAAGGGAGGTGTAGATAGCAGTACTGTTTTGATTTGGCAGGAAACGGAAGCTTTGTCAAGGGAAGTGTGCGCGAGACGTAACTACACGAGACAAATATGTACTGAAAATTATTCACACTTGGATACTGTATTATCTAGCTTTTCCGTTATTAGCCTAGAACTCCGACATTTTAGGTTGGATACTCGCGACTCTAGTGTACTTAGTGGTGAAATATAAATCCCTCTGCCCTGACTGATTTACCATGATGTGAAGAGTATATTCTCAGCCCCAATGGGGTCCAAGCTAAAGAGAACACTTTTTTCTTGACATTTTCAGTAACAGGCATTCTAGAATCAGTGATGAGAGCTGGAGGAGGTGCTTGACATTTAAATGATATATAACACACCCAATAGTCATGTTTTTTTACATTAGTGTTATTGGACAATGCCAATAAAGTAGGTCCAGTCATCACTGTGAGAGTGTAAACCAACATTCCGCCAATGGTAGATTTTTCGCCCATCAAACCTGGGACCCTTTGCTCAGTAGGCAGACAAGCTACCAACTGAGCTAAGGTATCAGATCTTTTAACAACTGAAGTAATGATTTCTTTATTTAATTTACATAAATTTCAAATTATATTAATTTGTTTAACAAACCGGGTATAATATCAATATGAGACATTAGTCTTGATGAGCAAATCTCTCAAAGCTTGAAGCATAGCCAGGGTTGCAAAGCTATTTTATTACTATCAAACTCCCTGTGTTTTCCAGGCTTCCCTGAAGGAATTCCCATTTTTCCAGGCAGTTTAGATTGATTAAAAAAAAAGCAATAAAATTTCATTTTTCATCAAAGTGACTAGAATAAAATGATGTAGCTTATGTTTAAAACAGGATGATTTAAGTTTGATAGGGATATAGATCAGTCACTTCATGACTCTTGTTTAAGGGGTAAATTATAATACATATTTGAATTAACGTGGTCAATTCTTCAGTTCACTTTTTCATCCATCCAGACCTATTATTTTAATCTCTCAGTTAAATGTCCTAAATTAACAAAGATTCCATTATTTTGCTAGATTTTGCAAAATTTCATTTGTTTTCCTCGTTTTTTTTAACCCAAAAAATTCTCTATGTCTTCCCGTTTTTACCAGTTTTCCAAACGTGTGACAATCCTGACAACAACTCAATGATCATTCCCATGAAAGTGGCTTTTCATTATTAGTCCTAGTACAAATAGTATTTTGGTAAAAAAAAAAAACTCAATAATTATGACAACTTTAAGAGTTATTACTTACCAAAGTGTGGTATATACCTACTACAGTTTAGAGTAAAACATGTGCCTCTTATTTCCACCCGTATGAAATACCCGACAAATAAGGGAAGTATTTATCTATTTTAGCCATAACAGGAACACTCTGATACTGAAATACAGTCAACTCTCGATTCTACGACCTTTCACGGTTCCCTGAAAAAGGGTCGTTATTTCGAAGGGCTCGTTATTAGAATTTTAACAGATTTTGTTCCACCCCTGACTTTGTTCACAAAATCAAGCCAAAATAGTAACCAAATCGAGAATCGAAATAACAATGGCAAAAGCAAGCCTGGCGCGTGATGTAGCGGCAGTCGCGCGCGGGGAAACATTGTCTTGCTTGTGGGAGGGGGTGGACAGAGTCAAGTGCTATTGGCTGGCATTGATGAGGTGGTGTCTATTTTTATACCTGACCCACCCCAATTACTAGTAATACAGCGCTCACAAAGATAATTGCAACGCAGCGACCTAAATAAATGCAACACACATTTTACAGCCGATTTCCTTAAACTTTTCAACCTTTTGTACCGTGGTCGCATACTACACCGCCACCACTTAGTTCGCCTGGCTACTCACCCTGTTTTACTGCCCTGTCGGAGAACACATTCGAGGCCGAAGGCGAGCTTTTTCGACCAGTACGATCCACTCACACAACAAAACAAACTCTATCTAACATCCTGGAAGAACAACCTGTTGTTTCATCATCAATATCGATGGCAGTGAATAAAGCGCGTGCGCGATCTGATAAACTTGGCTAGCTCTCAATCGTCGTGTACTCGCCACCTCCCCCCCCCCGTGAT
The DNA here is from genome assembly GCA_039000515.1 of Timema cristinae. Lineage (NCBI taxonomy): Eukaryota > Metazoa > Arthropoda > Insecta > Phasmatodea > Timematidae > Timema > Timema cristinae. The sequence goes on from JBCFYV010011152.1 coordinate 55,922, forward strand.
CCAAGACCAAGACTTCATGGCGTTCTGCGCAGGCGCCGATGAGGTCTTCTAGTCGCCGATTGGACAATATGATATCGAATTATGGCTATTCATTCCAACCCCCTTTTTTCCCCTCTGAATTCAAATGAATAAAGGCGAGTGTTTGACATGGGAAAAATCATTCTTTGATGCCACTAGCCGTTAGAGGAACTAATACTCCCAACAATGTAAGTTGACATAATGATGACGAGCTAGTTAGAGGTATTGCATCGTTAAATGGTAGACTGTAGGTTATAAATTGATTCTCCAGTATGTGAACAGTTTAGCAGGACTAAATTTAGCACATTAGATACTTGTTATGTTATAATGTTTTGATTAGAAATTTAGGACAATTTACTTTCAATATGTTTATATATCTAATTTCGCAGGTTTACCAAAATAGCCTTTGGAGAACTAAAGTTAGTTGCTTAGATATTTGCCATGTTATAATGTTATGATTAGAAATTTAGGACAATTTACTTTCAATATGTTTATATATCTAATTTCGCAGGTTAACCAAAATAGGTTTTGGAGAACTAAAGTTAGTTGCTTAGATATTTGTCATGTTATAATGTTATGATTAGAAATTTAGGACAATTTACTTTCAATATGTTTATATATCTAATTTCGCAGGTTAACCAAAATAGGTTTTGGAGAACTAAAGTTAGATGCTTAGATATTTGTCATGTTATAATGTTATGATTAGAAATTTAGGACAATTTACTTTCAATATGTTTATATATCTAATTCCGCAGGTTAAACAAAGTAGGTTTTGGGAAACTAAGTTTAGTAATTTAAATATTTGTTATGCTACATTGTTTTGATTAGAAATTTATTTCAAGTAACTTTCAATATGTTTATATATTGAATTCTGTGGGTTAACAAACGTAGGGTATGCTAGTTTAGGAGAACTAAGTATAGTACTTTAAGTAGTTGTCATGATATATTGTTTTGACTAGTTAATCAGGAGTATCTATGTTTTGATGACCAGAGCGAGTAAGAATGCGCCAAGCTTAAATTCTAAATATTATGTCATATATATATATATATTTTTTTTTATATTTTACATCTTGTTATATTGTTAAATAAACTGGCCAAGGCTTAGTATCTTGTTATCTCCTGTTTTGTTTTTGCGAGGTCCCTGCCTTATATACAAGTTGTTTAAATAATCAAATAGGGAATATTTACTTAACTTGAGTGGTGGTCAATAAGGATCCCTGTGATTTAACTAAATAAATGCCTAAACCATTTAAGCATGGTTGACTTTTTTCCCACATTTTTCACGGTTCCCCAAAAAAGGGTCGTTACTTCGAGAGGGACGCTATTCCTGGGGTCGTAGAATCGAGAGTTGACTGTATGTAGTAAGTAAATAATATAAAAGTTACCCTGTAGTAGTGGCGCATCTGTTCCCGTCTGTAGCGACTTGTCAGTTGTTCCAATTTGTGATCTTTGTCCTAGAATCATAAAAGTATGGCTAGTTGAATTTCTATTTAATAAATTGGAAAATGACAGCTGGACATGAGAATCGAACTCGAGATCTTTGACTAATACGCCAATGCTCTTACCACTGAGCTATCCAGGAGTCGTCCCCTGCCCAGCGTCATTCTTCATTCATATTAGCTCTCAAGGTGGGATGTAAGGCATTGATTGTCAAGGACGGTATTTTAGTAGTTTTTATAACAATTTTGGCTAAATTAAATGACATATTGATCCAGTAAGTCTGTTTAGTTTAATTTGCTACACAAAATAATTCAAACAATTCTGAAATATTTGTCAAAGAATCTCGTAGAATATGATAAGTAGGACAATGCCACTGCACTTATGACCAGGGCACAAATTTTGATGAAACATAATTTTTTGGGTTTATCACATTAAATGCTCATTAGTACATAAACTCTGTTCATAAACTGCTGTTTGTAGAAACGTAAATTTTATAGGTCATTTCAAAATTTTATGACATATTTTATTGGTTGCATCATTTTTTAGTCATTTTCAGGCACTCAAGTTGAAAAAGTACCTCTATTTTTAAATATAAATTCTATCAATATTTTATAAATACATACATTTTTTCAAGACACAGTTGTCGGAATGAGGAGATACTGTAGCGAATGAATTTTGTATCTTTTTTGCTTGTCTGGTTGTAAAATACACATTCCTGGTTAAACACTGACACTAGGCTGGAAAAGGTTGCGTTTGAATGGAGTAGCTATTACTTTTGAAGTAGATTTGTAAATCTTTATTTAGCACCGTGTCTTACAACCCGTTCAGGTTATATGCTTAAGCACTAATTACGCTAATGGGTTAGTAGTTGGGAAGGTTGAATTTAGAGGAAGTGAACCCACATTTGCATGGAGGGAGAGTGGAAAACCATTTAGGGAAAAAACTGCCCAGTTCACCGACCAAGAGTTGCACCTTGATCTCCCATCTCGGCAGTCTGGCTCAACACGAAACTAGTACGTTAGCTAACTATGCCACCGAGGCGGATATTTGTAAATCAAAATTATATATATTTTCTAGCTATATACACATTCTTGCCTACCCTGTTAATAAACGGCGTGATTAGAGTATTATGTATGTATGTATGTATGTATGTATGTATGTATGTATGTATGTATGTATGTATGTATGTATGTATGTATGTATGTATGTAAGTATATTATATTTAGCAGAATGCACAATTTTAATTGTAAAGGCTTTTCATTGCATGTGTATTTTTACTTTTATCATATCAAGAGAAAGTATTGTGACCGTCCAAAAAATTGATCTCAATAATATGACAAATCTTCACGTTGTATGTAAATATGAACCCAAAAAAAGTGGATTTTACAATTCTGTCAGTCCCCATGTCTGTCTGACTGTCTGTCACTCCGTCCTCATATCTGTTCCACAGGTCCAAAACTGTTTGATGTATTTTGTTCAAAATTGATATTTATATTTTAAAGGGCTATATCTAAAAAAATTATATATTTTTTACCCTAGCCCTTCAATTAAGGGTAATTTACTGATGAGTGATTTTTTTTTAATTGAAATATTCTAAAAAGTACCCAAATTTTTGGTGGTTTCGGGAAGCATTCAAATAAAGGGTTGTTTGTTTACTGATGAGTGGTTTTTGAAAGTTAGAATTTTTTGAAAATTGCTACAACAATTTTGCCTAAAATGTATATCTGGAGTGTGTTTTAACATAAACATTCAAATGTTAAGAAGTAGCTTTCAATAAATTTATTCCAGTTGGGATATTTTGTTTTGTTTGTCCCTACCCAACTCACGGTTAAGTGGAAACCCATTTAGGGTTTTGATGATCTTTGGGCATACTGATTGATATTACTACGAATAATGAATACACATACTTTTGTGGCTTGTCTGAGTTGAGCAATCTCTTGCTCTCTGTCTTGTAGTTGTTGTCTGAGGGTTTCTAGTTCGAGCGCAGAGCGGTTCCTTCGAGGCATGGTCTTGCCTCCGTTTAACTGTAACACAAAAAAAAAAAAAAAAAAAAAACATGAACAAACTTAATCCTTTACACAAACAAATCGATCTTATCTTAGTGCCACAAACACAATACATTGACAAATATCAACAAGACCTGCCATTACCACCAAAACCAGCAAGTAAAGATTTGCTCGTCAAAAAAGTTTTCTGATAGTTTCTTTACGATTATGACAACAAATTTGTACACTTTTTTTTTTTAGTATGGTAATACCAATACCTCCATACATTTAAGTAAAATGTTGAGATTCCAAAAAAAATGCAGATTTCAGGAGTGAATAACTTTTTTTATAAATATAATAATAATTAGCACCGCGTCTTACTACTCGTTCGGGTTATACGCTCTAAGTACTAATTACGCTAATGGATTAGGAATTGGGAAGGTTGAATTAGAGGAAGTGAACCCGCATTTGCGTGGAGGGAGAGTGGAAAGCCATTTAGGAAAAAACACCCCCAGTTCACCCGACCGAGATTCGAACCTCGATCTCCCCGTCCTCAGCAGTCGGGCTCAACACGACAAGCGCGTTAGCCAACTACGCTACAGAGGAGTTTTTTTTTAATATAAAGGAATGATACTTAGGTATTCCAATGCACAATACAATGTGTAAGGGCCTTATTACATGGGGAAACTTGTTGCGTAGAGTTAGTTGACAGCTAGTTGACTCGCACATGTAGCTTCACAATTTGTTACATGCAACTAGTTGACAGCCAGTTGACTGGCACTTTCAGCTGCACAAATTGTTACATGCAACTAGATGACAGCCAGTTGACTGGCACTTGCAGCTGCACAAATTGTTACATGCAACTAGTTGACAGCCAGTTGACTGGCACTTGCAGCTGCACAAATTGTTGCGTGCAACTAGTAATATATACGTTATTTAAGCATCTGTATGCGGACGATAACACTTTTTTTTTAATTACTTCCGTGTGTCTAAATCATCATTTGATGAATTTCTGACCTATATAACAGAAGACTCGACACTCAAATGAGGAGTATCCGACCAGAAGTTGCAAATGCGCGCGCAATTAGTTGCATAGTGTAATATATTACATCTAAAACAATGTCCCAGCTCGAGTTCAGGCAACTAAAGGTCGACCGTGTAGTTTCACGATCTGGGGAACTGTCGACAACTAAATGCGGACCATGAAACTGCAGTTTCCTCGTGTTCTTTTAAAACTAATGTTTCTCAATATTTTCTTCAGGCTTACTCGTATGCAACAAGTTTCCCTGTGTAATAAGAGCCTAATGTAAAGGTTTTATTTGCTACTGACTTGAGAGTATGCAATTAAAGAAGCTGATCTCAAGTCAACTAATAACTAAAATAGTTTACTTATTGAAAAAAGTTTAATATCAACTGAGGATTATGAATTTGAACCTAATTATATCTTCCCTGCGTAATAAGTGGCATTTTGATTGGTTTCGCCTTCATTACCTACTTGATCGCCTTAAGGTATAAAAGCAAGAGTTATTACAGAATAAATGTCAATGACCTTTCAGTTGTATTTTTTTAAGCATACATAGCTACTGGCTCATCCTGCCCTTAAATGATGCAGGGTATTATTATTATTATTATTTAGCACCACGACTTACTACCGTTCGGGTTATACGCTTTAAGTACTAATTACGCTAATGGATTAGGAATTGGGAAGGTTGAATTAGAGGAAGTGAACCTGCATTTGCGTGGAGGGAGAGTGGAAAACAATTTAGGAAAAACCACCTTCAGTTCACCCAACCGAGATTCGAACCTCGATCTCCCCGTCCTCAGCAGTTGAGCTCAACAGGACTAGCGCGTTAGCCAACTACGCCACCGAGGCGGGTGCAGGGTAGTAAAGACTTTAAAATGTTATACCCGCTTAGGTGACCGATGGTCTCAGACGTCACTATCGCAATAGGCTATAGACTGTTAATGACGGGGAAATTTGGTGTACTGAAGGTGGTTTGTCAGGTTTACTTCCCCCCCCCCCCCTGTCCAAATGATTTTCCAGGCTCCTTACATGCAAATTCGGATACACTTTATCCAAATTCAACTTTCCTCATACCTTACATATACACGTACAACCGGAACGGATAATAGGGTACAGTGCTAAATTATTATTGTGGTTTAAAGGCCCATCGACACATCTAGGTCATTAGGGCCTTGAAATATATTAAAACCATAATAAAATCCCCATAGGGGAAAGAGATAAAACATTCACCATCTGAGACACTCCATAGGAGTGCTCAAATGGATTCTTGGTATAAATTAAGTGATACACCTGCTAAAAAAAACCACAAGTGTATCACTCCAATAAAAAGACAAAACAAACATATTAAAATATAACACGTTAAAAAGACAAAACATGTTAAAATGATAATACGTTAAAAAGACAAAACAACATGTTAAATTGTAATAAAACTGTTAAAAAGATCCCAATATGAGATATTATCCAAAAGAGCCACTTTATAAAAGTGACTCAAATGGCATTAAAAAGATCCGCCTGGCGTATAAAACGGAGTAAACAAATAACTCCATCCGCACTATCGCGTAATAAAAAACGTAAGTCACCTTTAAAATCAAGAGCCAGACGGATAGGGGCTAGTTTGCGACACTCCACCAAAAATGTGATGCACACTAAGGGGAGTATCACAAAACTCACACACTGGAGGTGGATCCCCTCTAGTAAAAAACTATGGGTCAATGCAGTATGCCCGACGCGGAGTCTCGTCACGATGACTTCCTCTCTTCTAGACTTTCGTATAGAAGAGGGCCATCGCGACACACCGTCCCTGATGGACCGCAGCTTGTTCTGAGCAGGGGTCGAGACCCACTGCTCGTGCCAGGTGCGTAAGACTCCACGCCGAACATAACCCTTTAGATCTAAAAACATGACACCCAAACTCGCCTCCGGAGGCATACGTGCTGCCTCCTTGGCCGCCTGGTCCGCCAGTTCATTTCCTGGAAGACCAGCGTGACCAGGAATCCAGCAAAAGGCGAGCCGGGTGCTTAATGAATCAATTTTTAAAATTTGTTCGTGAATCATCTGCACGAGAGGATTCCACGAGTAGAGAGTGGACAATGCCAACATAGCACTCATGGAATCCGTGCAGATGAGAACAGAACGGTGACACTTACGATACACAAAACACAGAGATTTAAAAATGGCGTATAATTCAGCCATAAAAACACTGGATTCACCAGGTAAACCAAATTTAAAATTGTTTCCCTCCACATCAAATGCGCATCCCACGGAAGCCCCACACTTGGAGCCATCCGTATAGATGCGCTCAAAGCCCTGAAAGCGAGTGGAGAGGAGCTCATTAAATGTCCTCTCATATATAATCGGCGGGGTGGTCGCTTTAGGGAACTTGGCAAGATCATAATGGCATTGAGGTAGGCGAATCTTCCAGGGAGAAACTCGACCTGGGTATGTGGGGATAGCCTTTGGCAGGACTATCCCACACGTGTCGAATACCGATAGCATCCTGATCCCAACCGGCCTTGTACTACGCCATTTGGTTTCATACAAGACACGGTTAGGGGGATGAAACACAGGTCGGTAGGCAACATGCTCCGGCATGCAGTGAAGTTTTGAAACGTAAGATGCCAGAAGATAGGACCGCCGGTAAGAGAGAGGGGGCTCACCGGCGTCGGCACAGATGCTGACGACTGGACTGGTACGAAATGCACCAGTAGCCAGTCGTATGCCAGCATGGTGGACACTATCCAGCATCTTCAACGCCGAAGGTCTCGCTGATGCATACACAAAACTGCCGTAATCTAGTTTAGATCTTACCAAGGCCCTATACAGGCGCATCAAGGTTTCCCTATCAGCCCCCCAGGACCGACCGCTAACCACTTTAAGCAGGTTGAGTGCTTTTATGCACCTCGCTTTCAGGTCTTTGATGTGGGGAATCCAGGTTAATTTAAAATCAAATAAAAGTCCCAGAAACTTTACGGTCTCAGAGACAGGTAAAACAACGTGATTCATTAAAATACTGGGGACTTGTTGTATTCCACGTAATTATGGAAGTGGACGACCGTCGTCTTGGCTGAAGAGAAGCGAAAGCCATTACGCGATGCCCACGACCATAAATTGTTGACAGAGAGTTGCATCTGCCGTTCAGCCCTGTGGAGACTCGATGAACTACAATAAATTGCGTAGTCATCCACAAAGAGGCATGAACGGACAGGAAGGTGTACGTTGTCCACAATGCCATTTATTGCAATGGCGAACAACGCACAGCTTAAAATACTGCCCCGGGGCACCCCATTTTCTTGAATAAAATCATCGGATAAGGTGTTGTTTAACCTTACCCGGAAGTGTCTATCTGACATAAAATTAGCTATAAAAACAGGGAGGTTCCCACGGAACCCCAGTTAAAAAGGGTTTTTAAAATGCCGTACCGCCATGTGGTATCGTACGCTTTCTCCAAGTCAAAGAAAACTGCCAAAAGATGCTGTTTATGGAGAAAGGCGTCACGAACTGCCGTCTCGAGACGGACGAGATGATCCACCGTAGATCGGTTGCGGCGAAAACCACATTGAATATTTGATAGTAGATTGCGGGATTCTAAATACCATATTAATCGTTTATTTATCATTTTTTCCAATATTTTGCATACACAACTAGTTAAGGCTATCGGTCTATAACTAGTTGGTTCTAATTTTTCCTTGCCACTTTTATATAGAGGGATAATTGTTGCTTGCCTCCACAGTGTTGGGAACTGACGAGATTCCCAAACACTATTGTAGAGGTCCAACAGACATGCTCGTCCAGCAGGGGGTAACTGGCGCAACATTTCATAATTAATGTCGTCGGGGCCAGGAGCTGTGCTACCCGCCTGGGACATGGCATAGGTCAGTTCATCTAAAGTAAAGGGGAGTTGTAATCCTCCCCCTGACTCTGACCAAAGTCAATAGAATGGCGCTCTATGTTCCGCTTATGCGCTGCAAACTCATTTGAGTAGCTTGCAGTGCTAGATATTGCGGTGAACATAGAGCCCAATACATTGGCGACCTCCACAGGGGAGGAGACAAGCGTACCATTTGACATGAGGGCAGGTATGTTATTGATGGGATTTTTGCTACTACGTAATTTACGAATATTGTCCCAAACCTTAGTTGTGGGAGTGGAAATTGTAAGGGTAGATATAAACTGTCTCCAAGACTCTCTTCTGCTTTCACGAATGATACGGCGAGCTCGAGCACGCATAATCCGGAATGATTCTAGATTATCCAAGGTAGGACGCCGATGGAAGAGACGTAATGCTCTTCGACGGTCAGAAATGGCCAATCTACACTCCTCGTTCCACCAGGGAACAGGATGGTGGCGCGGGTTTGGCGAGGATTTAGGGATAGATTCCCTCGCCGCCATGATGACCGTCGAAGTAAAATGGGCAATATTAACATCGACGTCCGGAGAAAGGGGTTGTACAAATACGGCGAGCTCGCGAAATTTATCCCAGTCAGCACGTTTAAGCACCCATTGTGGTGCACGTGCTATACCGGGAGGGTCTTCAATTAGCGAAAGCAAAATGGGAAAGTGATCGCTGCCACATAGATCCGAGTGGACCTCCCAAAGGAAGTGGGCAGCGATACCTGGGCTACATAAAGTTAGGTCGATGGCAGAGGATACACCATTAAAAGTGGAGAAGTGTGTCTGGGTCCCGGTGTTCATTAGCACCAGGTTTCCCGAGACAAGAATATCCTCTACCATCCTCCCGCGGGCATCTGTAAAATTAGATCCCCACACCAGGTTATGCGCATTAAAGTCCCCCAAGATGATATAGGGGGCGGGAAGTTGCATAAAGAGGGCCTCTAAGCTCCTCTTTGAAATACGTTCACCTGGCGGGAGGTATATGCAGCATACTGTCATCTCCAAAGCAAGGGAGACTCGGACAGCGATAACTTGGAGATCTGAAACGATGTTAATATTTTTGTGATATATATTGCTTCGTGCGAATATAGCCACACCTCCGCTAGCCCGATCAAAGAAAGGCTTGTCAGTACGATAGACATCGTACCCACGAAGCATCGGGTTGTCAGTTGGGCGGAAGTGGGTCTCCTGCAAACACAAGATGGAAGGATGCAGGGAAGAAATTTGTTGTTTAATTTCCTCTACACGAGCATAGAAACCCCTACAATTCCATTGTAGTAGCGACATAAGTTATTAGTATAAAATTTAGTTATCCTCGCAATCCATGACACTATCTCTTAAAATTAAAATTGGTTGAGGGCCTTTTTAGGTCCTCTTGCCTTTCCCAGTCTCTCCTGGACCTCCCGCTTTAGGAGAGGCTTCGATTTACTTTGGAGAGACTGGGTAGTCGGATCCTTGCGCGAAGGCTTTGTTAAGGCCTTCGACGCTTTTTTACTATTAGTCTTTTCGGCGGTCTCTCGTTGGTCCTTCTGCAAGGCACCAGTGGGACTCGCCTTTACGGCCTCACCTGTCTCGCCACCCATCCTGGCCTCTGGAGGTCCAGAGGCGAGAGTGAGCGACTCAAGAGTGGCCGCATGCAATTTATTTCCCCGAGGAGGGCTCGGGGGAGTCCCCCGAGGAGGACTCGGGGAAGTTCCCCGAGGAGGGCTCGGAGGAGTTCCCCGAGGGGGGCCCGGAGGAGTTCCCCGAGGGGGGTTCGGGGGAGTTCGCCGGGGGGGGCTCGGAAGTGTTCCCCGAGGGGGTCTCCTCGGGGGTACAGGTGGTGGAGGCGACTGTTGTGAAGGTGTCGCCACTTGTTTTATATTTTGCATCACCATAGTTGATGCTGGTTTTTTTGTTGAGTCTCGAATAGAGACGAGTGGCACAGGTCGTGTAGGAGACTTCACAATATTAACTGCGCAGTGGCAGTTAGGGCAGTTTATATTTTGGCCAACAATTTGGCTGTAGGAGCTTTGAAATACCGGAGCTTGTAGTGAAGTAAACTCTTTGCGTGCCTGGGCATAAGGGATCTTCTTTTCTGTTTGGATCTCCAGGACTTTTTTTTCTACTTTCCAATTCGGACAGGACCGAGACCAGGCAGAATGAGGACCCTTGCAATTAATGCAGAATTTAGGAGACTCGCATGGTTGTTCGTGAGCCTCCTGTCCACAATCTGCACAGGTTGGCTTACCACGGCATCGCAGCTTCGTATGCCCAAATTCCTGGCACTGAAAACAGCGCCGAGGGTTGGGGACATACGGCCGGACCCTAAGCACGTGGAAGCCAGCTCGGACCTCCTTTGGTAAGGAAGGAGTGGCAAATGTTAGGATATAACTGTCAGTATTCTTCACTACATCGTTCCTTTTGATGGTAATCCTATATACTTCGGTGACATGTTGAGGGGAAAGCTCCTCACAAATGTCCTCAATGCTTACGCAGTCGAGGTCATAGCAAGTAACCACTCCCTTGCAAACATTGAGGAACCTGTGCGGCTCCACCTTCACCTTTAAATGATTCGAGGGGCTCAACGGTATTGTAGTTATTGCCATTATTTTCTTTGTCTGAAGGTCGTTTTCCGTCTGGATCATAATCGTGCCATCGCGCAGTTTTCTAATTGAAACCCCAGACTCGGCAGCTCCACTTATCACTCTTTCGAGGACAAATGGGCTGACACGCCTGAGGTTCTCATTATCATCCATTTGAGACATTACCAGGAAGCGGGGCTGGGGCCTCACCACTTCCTGGATTTTTTCAATTAAAGGGCTGGACGGCCTTACCCGTTTCCGCCTCTTATCTATATTACGACCCTGCGAGGGGCCGGGCAGTGAGTTGCCAGCAGGGTTTGGCAGTACGGTGCCAGCGGCGACAATGTTGTCGGCCATGCCATTATTGGGGACAACCTACACAATACTCGGATCGTAGACCCAGGGTGACCCAAGTTGGTACTACCACATATGGCCCTGTTAACTGTCCCGACGAGAGGCCCTATGCGACGCTAGACATGACAACCTTCGCATAGAGCATCGCCGAGAGAGAGGTCATCGCAGCAAGTGGGTGTAGGAAAGTGCCAATTTTACGTCCGGGCCCTCATGAACGCAACCGATCTTTTCTCAAAGTAGGGTACCCGGTTATTGTCATCCCTAAGGCCCTTCTACTAAGGTATTGCAACCGGCGCACTTTCATTCAGGAGCTCAAAGCAGTGGTATCCTATAATAAACAGAGAAGAGCCGGGTTAGTTGCCAAGGTCGTCAACGGAAAGGCCACAGGCCTCTGTGCAGGATGAACGGTGGGGGAAAGGAAGAAAAAGGTAAGGATAGATAAAGCGAAGGGGGAAGAGTGGAAAAAAAAAAAAAAAAAAAAAAAAAAGGGTGGAAAGTGAAGGAAGAAGAAAATGATGTGAAAGGAAAGATATAGGATAGGTTTGTCCCACACGAGGTACGTCCTGCACAGAAGCCTCCCCTTTTAGTCGCTTCTTACGACAAGCAGGGGTTACTGCGGGACTATTCTAAACCCCATCCCGCAGGGGGGTACAGTGCTAAAAAAATTGTTATAAATGACAAATATATTAAAAGTATCAAAGAAAAAAAAAAAAAAAAAAAAATTTTTCAGAATGCAGATAGGTTTCTTTTAATATAAATTCTATCTTCCTCAATCATCCTTCATTAGTGTAAAAAATATGCTAATAGACTGGACAGATAGTAAGGCACAAAGTATTAAAATAATATAGTATACAATTTTAAGGCCAATTACAATTTAAATATACCCAAAATTGTTTCTTTGGCACAAATTCAAAATTATACATGTGCCTTTATAAATATATACTCTTCTTTATCCCGAAATCTGAGTCTCACCTTAATAAACTACAAAATTTCACTATTTAAATAATAATGCTACCTTTCAGTGTAAATGGAGTGTGCATACATACATTACATACATTACATACATTACATACATTACATACATAACATACATTACATACATTACATACATTTCATACATACATTAAGTTTATAACATAAATTAGAGAAAACGATGTGATTGTGACAGTATGGATTTAAACACTAAGATGAACTAGTTTAAGTCCAGTTCCAGGATAATAACAATGGCTAATACACTTAATGGTCTGCAGTAACATTACTCTTGAGTTACTTCCCACCACTAATGACACTGACACAGTAGCTGTTATCTCTCTCTCACAACTAACCTAATGAGCTAACAATGAGGTGAAGAGCAGGCCAAAGTTACACATCCACGCACATTAATTATTCTTATGGTGACCTGGTGGTCTAGGGGTAAGGTGTCAGACTTCTATGCTGGCGGCCGGGGTTCAATCCTCGGTCCCGGCAAAGATTTATCTGATTACCAAACCCTTCCTTCACCTCTGACAAGACATCTTGTGAATGTGAGGAATGCCAGGTCTCCACCGTGGTTCGGATCCCACGTTAAACTGTAGGTCCTTCATTTCATCTCACAATCACCCTACCATTACACATTAGCGTAAGTGCGTATAACCCGAACGGGTAGTAAGACGCGGTGCTAATAATAATAATAATTATTATTATTCTTATGTCGGGGTGGTACATCTTTTCAACAGTTGGTGGAGGAGAATTCTTAGTGGAAATCACCAGAAAACACCGATATATTATATGAGACAAGTGAACAAATACTTACAAATTGTATTATAAGACATGGGAGATCAGGGTTAGGTCCCGGTCGGGTGCACTGAAGGTGGTTTTTCCTAAATGGTTTTCCACTCTCTTCTCACGCAAATACTAGTACATTTCCTCTAAATTCAACCTTTTTATTCCTATCCCATCAGTGTAGTTAGTAAATAAGCGTATAACCTGAATAGGTAGTAAGACGAGGGGCTTAAAAAAACCCAACTATATACCCTTTATTAAAACTATAAAAGTAATTATGGTTATATTAAATCAACACAACCTTATCATCTAAACAACATTCTCCTTAAAAACGATATTACGAGCTTTATAAAAATATGTCTCAACAAAAATGTGTTTACAAGGCAACAGGCGGCTGTTGATCGAAGTTTTGTCATCATTTGAGTACCTGCTATTTTATATAACTATAACTTAAATTTAAATTTGAAAATGATATCACTTTGAATTTCATTGAAAAGAATATAATCACATTCCACAATATTGTCATAATATAAAAATAAGATAAAATTGATTGAGTGAAAAATATATTATTCATAATTATTGTTACTAACAGGAACAATGACAGTTCGGGTGCACTTGCTGTGTAAAGATGGTTGCATTATACACTGTTAGGCGCCTGAGAGTTTGAGTGGATATTGCTGTGTAAAGATGGTTGCATTATACAATGTTAGGCGCCTGAGAGTTTGGTGGATATTGATGTGTAAAGGTGGTTGCATTATACAATGTTAGGCGCCTGAGAGTTTGAGTGGATATTGCTGTGTAAAGATGGTTGCATTATACATGTTAGGTGCCTGAGAGTTTGAGTGGATATTGCTGTGTAAAGGTGGTTGCATTATACAATGTTAGGCGCCTGAGAGTTTGAGTGGATATTGCTGTGTAAAGGTGGTTGCATTATACACTGTTAAACGCCTGAGAGTTTGAGTGTATATTGCTGTGTAAAGGTGGTTGCATTATACACTGTTAGGCGCTGAGATTTGAGTGGATATTGCTGTGTAAAGATGGTTGCATTATACACTGTTAGGCGCCTGAGAGTTTGAGTGGATATTGATGTGTAAAGGTGGTTGCATTATAAACTGTTAGGCGCCTGAGAGTTTGAGTGGATATTGATGTGTAAAGGTGGTTGCATTATACACTGTTAGGCGCCTGAGAGTTTGAGTGGATATTGCTGTGTAGAGGTGGTTGCATTATACACTGTTAGGCGCCTGAGAGTTTGAGTGGATATTGCTGTGTAAAGATGGTTGCATTATACACTGTTAGGCGCCTGAGAGTTTGAGTGGATATTGCTGTGTAAAGGTGGTTGCATTATACACTGTTAGGCGCCTGAGAGTTTGAGTGGATATTGCTGTGTAAAGATGGTTGCATTATACAATGTTAGGCGCCTGAGAGTTTGAGTGGATATTGCTGTGTAAAGGTGGTTGCATTATACACTGTTAGACGCCTGAGAGTTTGAGTGGATATTGCTGTGTAAAGATGGTTGCATTATACACTGTTATGCGCCTGAGAGTTTGAGTGGATATTGATGTGTAAAGGTGGTTGCATTATACACTGTTAGGTGCCTGAGAGTTTGAGTGGATATTGCTGTGTAAAGGTGGTTGCATTATACACTGTTAGGCGCCTGAGAGTTTGAGTGGATATTGCTGTGTAAAGGTGGTTGCATTATACACTGTTAGGCGCCTGAGAGTTTGAGTGGATATTGCTGTGTAAAGATGGTTGCATTATACACTGTTAGGGGCTTGAGAGTTTGAGTGGATATTGCTGTGTAAAGGTGGTTGCATTATACACTGTTAGGGGCTTGAGAGTTCGAGTGGATATTTCTGTGTAAAGATGGTTGCATTATAGACTGTTAGGGGCCTAGAGCTCGAGTGGATATTGCTGTGTAAAGGTGGTTGCATTATAGACTGTTAGGGGCCTGAGAGTTTGAGTGGATATTGCTGTGTAAAGATGGTTGCATTATAGACTGTTAGGGGCCTGAGAGTTTGAGTGGATCTTGCTGTGTAAAGATGGTTGCATTATACACTGTTAGGGGGCCTAGAGCTCGAGTGGATATTGGTGGGTGAAGATGGACACATTCCACTATATAAAGATTATTACCATCGCAAAGTTCACACATGGAAGATGAAACTCCTCTTAATAAACATGTATAGGTCAGAGAAGTATACCCTACATACAGCTTCGACACGTACGGCGCTAAAAGAAAGAAGCGACTAACCGGCATCAGCACAAATGCTGACGACAGGACTGGTACGGAAGGTGCTAGAGCCAGTCGTGTGCCAACGTGGTGGACACTATCTAATATCATTAACTCCGATACAACAGAAAACGAAAGTACCGTAGTCTAGAGTTTATCGTACCAAGCTCATATATTATTATTATTAGCACCGCGTCTTACTACCCATTCGGGTTATACGCACTTACGCTAATGTGTAATGGTAGGGTGATTGTGAGATGAAATGGAGGACCTACAGTTTAACGTGGAATCCGAACCACGGTGGAGGCCTGGCATTCCCCACATTCACAAGATGTCTTGTCAGAGGTGAAGGAAGGGTTTGGTAATCAGATAAATCTTTGCCGGGACCGAGGATTGAACCCCAAGCTCATATAGAGGCGCATCAAGGCTTCCCTATCAGCACCCCATGAGCGATCACCAACAACCTTAAGCACATTGTTGTTAGCTTTAACACATAAGGGAAATTCACGTTTACTTAAAAGTAAATAAAAGTCATAAGAGTTTTGTAAGGTGATTTTTGCGTTCGTAAACCCGCCTCGGTGGCGTAGTTAGCTAACACGCTAGTCATGTTGAGCTCGACTGCCGAGGACGGGGAGATCGAGGTTCGAATATCGGTCGGGTGGACTGAGGTTTTTTCCTAAATAATTTTCCACTCTCCCTCCACGCAAATGCGGGTTCACTTCCTCTAAATTCAACCTTCCCGATTCCTAATCCATTAGCGTAATGAGGACTTAAGCGTATAACCCGAACGGGTAGTAAGATGCGGTGCTAAATTGTATAAAAACACGCAAAAGTCTGGATCTATATCACGTAGCCTATGGGTAAGAAATGGTTTTTAGGGCTTGGTTTCAGCCCGGTTCTCAAACAACCACGTTTGCGACGGACTAACCCTCTGCGATGCAGGCCCTCGGCACGTTGATCCATTTCAGCCTTGAAGTTCTCCTTTTAGTTCGCTCTTACGACAAGAGATTTATCTGATTTCCAAACCCTTCCTTCACCTCTGACAAGACATCTTG
The DNA here is from genome assembly GCA_039000515.1 of Timema cristinae. Lineage (NCBI taxonomy): Eukaryota > Metazoa > Arthropoda > Insecta > Phasmatodea > Timematidae > Timema > Timema cristinae. The sequence continues at coordinate 72,241 of JBCFYV010011152.1, forward strand.
TGAATGTGGGGAATGCTAGGCCTCCACCGTGGTTCGGATTCCACGTTAAACTGTAGGTCCTTCATTTCATCTCACAATCACCCTTACACCATTACACATTAGCGTAAGTGCGTATAACCCGAATGGGTAGTAAGACGCGGTGCTAATAATAATCTTACGACAAGCCCCACCCCGCGGGGGAGTTCTGCTCTAGTAGTTTAAATTGAAGTTGCCCCTATTACAAATTAATTATTTCGAGAAAGATGTTATTGATGATTCAAAACTAGTGTGCTATTGTAACAGTTTTATTTAAATATAAATAAGTAATAACTTTAAAAACGTGATTATAAAGTTCCACATTAGACGGCCGATTAGGTTCAATCTCGTTGTGTGTATTGAGAGTGGTTTTTCCAAAATGGTTTTTCACTCTTACGCCACGCAAATTTGGGTAATTTTTTTTTTACAAATATATCCTTTCTAAACCCTAAAAACATCAGCGTAATTAGTAAATAATTGTATAACCGAAATGGGTAGTGAGACGCGGTGCTGAAAAAAATGCATGTTAAAAAATTAGTATGTTAAAGAAAATTCAAAAATAATAGTTGTAGCTTAATAGAAATAATACATTTTGGGTGCCGAGTTGAGAGACTTGAAATCAATTGAAGTTATAAACAATATTCACATTTTTCAACTCGAGAGAGAAAATATTCTAGAATTTATATTCAAATTGAGAGTCGTGACGAAAACTCAGGTTGGTACTCGTTTTTAAATTGCACAGGGCATGGGCAACAAAAACGACAAACAGACACACACACACACACATTATGTTGAGAGTAAGTTGAAGGTTCATGTTTAATTCATTTATTATGAATGAGAATCTCACTTTTTTTAATGACAGTAAAATATTGGTTTGAGAACACGATTAAAATTTCAATTTGTGTACCGGTAAGTAGAGCAAGTGAAATTTACTCTCGGATTAACTGAATACGAACAGTGCTACTATTATTATTATTATTATTTCAACTGGGTTAATCACATTATTATATCTCGACTATGATAATCACACAGTGGAGAGATTCCCTGGATAGTTTTCCGGTGTCCTGAACAAACTTCCAGCCGAGTTTCGTCCTACAACTTAAATTGAATAATTCTTGACATTAGTGTCGAGTCCTAGACACATTTGGTGACCTGGTGGTCTAGGGGTAAGGTGTCAGACTTCTGTACTGGCGGCCGGGGTTCAATCCTCGGTCCCGGCACAGACTTATCTGATTTCCAAACCTTTCCTTCACCTCTGACAAGACATCTTGTGAATGTGGGGGATACCAGGCCTCCACCGTGGTTCGGATCCCACGTTAAACTGTAGGTCCTTCATTTCATCTCACAATCACCCTACCAATACACATTAGCGTAAGTGCGTATAACCCGAACGGGTAGTAAGACGCGGTGCTAATAATAATCCTAGACACATTTTTCTTTTCGCCGCGTCTCATTACCCACTTGGGATGGACGCATATGTAAAGGTTTTTATTTGTAGCGCATATTGACCGGGAAGGTTATAACATCCAGTTCAGTTGTCTGTATGAACACTATTAGCCGCTCTGGTGGCATAGAGCTGTGGAGGTTGTTTACAAATACCCGCAATGATGATGATGATGTTATGATTATAGTTATTATATAGGTGTGGGCCAGTGAGAGTATTAAGCCCAACTTAAGCCTAACCTACCTCTTATGATCGTTGGGATAATTCCTCTTAAGAGAAAAATACCCTAGGTGAAAGCCGGGAGTCAAACCCGAGACCTTTGGGTTCGTAGTCAGGTGCACTGACCACTTCATCAATGGACCGGGTATATTTATAGATGCTACAATGGATACCAGACGAGGAAGGTAGATATGAGAGGAAATTACCCGCCTTTGCGTGAAGGAAGAATAAACGACTCTGTAGGTAAAACTCCCTTCAGTAGACCCGATTGGGATTCGAACCACGATATACCAGTAATCAGTAGTCCGGTATATTTAGAGAGTGAAGCTTTAGCCAATTCGACCACCGAAGCGGGTTAAATGATCAAGTCGTGAGCTAGTCTAACCATGGGTTCAGTAACCGACATCTAAGGTTATTGAGCTAAATAAAGTCCGTTCACCGTAGGAATTATATTTTGAAAGGCCTTTTTCCCTACCAGAAATCTATACTAATATTATAAAGAGGAAAGATTTGAGTTTTTGTTTTTTTGTTTGTAATGGATAAACTCAAAAACTACTGGACCAATTTTAAAAATTGCACACAGTGGTTTGTATTGTTAGTTTAAAAAAAATCTCAAAATAACTTTTAATCAAATTAAATGTGAAAAAGAACATTATACTATAGTTTGGAATATAATTTTCTCAAAAATCTGTTATCAGTAAATCAATGAATAAAACGCAATCAATCTGAACGAAATCATTTACAACGTGTTCGAAAAAAATTCTCATTTTCAAAAACTATCCAGTAAACTACCTTTGGATCAAAAATTTTTCCGAAAAAAAAAGTATGTAGTGTTAATTTTGCAAGAAAGTTAGTCCCAAGATATTTCCAGAAATTGTTAGAAACATTTTTGGAACTTTTAAACTAGCCAAACTAGCCTAAAGAGAAAAACTCATTGTTAGTAAGCTACTATTCATTTTATATTTTGAAAGAAAATCACGTTTTCCTTTCTAGATTAGACCAAATAACATCTAGATATCAATTTTGAACGAAAATCATAAAACTATTTTGGCTGTACTCCCAGGTACAACTTAGAAAGCATAATTGTAAAATACACATTTTTTATTTCGGGAACAAATAAATCAAGGTCAAAATTTCCTTTAAAGTCTTTTCTATAAACTAAAGTAAAAGATAATAAATCTTAAGGGCCAGGGAAAACATAAATGAGTGCCTAACAAATCAACGCTCTTGATTGATTCTGCAATCAAAATCTATATTCTGGTGTTTTATGTTATTTCTCCGGGCAATTGTTGATGTATTTTAATAAGGGGGAATACAGGGGACACGATTAGTGTTTTCGCAGGGTTTATTTTATAGCAAAACACTTTTTTTTTGCCAAAATAGATAATATATTGCTCCAGTAGAAACAAAGAGTTTAATTTTCTTCACATGGTGATATATCTGTTAAGGGTTTCCCGGAATTTAATGATAACTTTTGCTTTTACTTAAAAAAAATTGCGTATCTAATGCCGCTATCGAATTACAGATATTTAACAATTGCTGTTGATATCACAATGTGTAAAAAATCAGTGATCAAATATCGATAAAATTGATATTTTTCAATAGAAAACTGCCGGCTTCATAACAAATAATAAGTAAATGTAACAATTAATAAACATCGATACATTATCTTAGAAGGGGCGTTGAAAATATTAATATAAAAATTTCACTCGTTCTCGAGAAAACTGATATTTCCAAACGTCTGATTTTTCCGCAAAACCCGTCCGGTAGCTAGCGCCATCTATAGTCGGTTGTGAAGACACGCCAATGAACCCACCCAACCTCACAAATAGTAGGTAATACAGCTCTAACCAGACGTCACATCGTGGCGCAGTTTTTTATATTCTAAATTAGAAAACAGTGAAAATGTTTTAACATCTTTTAAAATATACAACAAGATATACGTATATATATTTTTAATTAATACTTATTTCACTGTTATCAAATAAAGAATAAAGAAAACCTAATTTCGAAATTTTTTTCTGATTCGAGACTAATCCTGTATCTAATATCCCAGTTAATCGTCCGTAAGACGGGCTCTTAAAATTCTCCTTCTCATCATATTACCTAGGATGATACAGTTCTAAGTGATTAACACTGGCAGTAAAGTGTGCCAATGAAAGTGACAATATGTAATCTTGCGTACCTCCTTCATAGAATGTGTAGCTCAACACGTCAAGGGAATGGAGTATGCGTGTTGAGATCAGTATAAACACATGCACGCACCATTCTACCAATTAAGCCTCCGTCAAGTGGAATGGTCTACTTCAGTTTCACTACGAGTAATTACAACTCTACAAGTTCCCCTTTCACGAGACCATTAGTAACACACGTACAAGGGTGAGTGGAAACATGTTCTCCATTGATGACTTTGTGCGTGTCCGTTCACGAGACAAATTATCATACAAACATTTAAATAGGTACAAGTCAAGTTAAAGAGACGGTCATAAGTTGGATGACAATCGAAGCGCAAAAACTGTGTGGTTTTTTTTTAGCGCCGCGTCTTACTAAACGTTCGAATTATAAGCTTATGGTTTTTTTAGGGATTATGAAGCTTCTATTTATAGGAAGTGTACCGTATTTGCATGGAGGGAGAGTGAAAAACCATTTTGGAATAAACCATCCTCAATACTCCTGACTCAGATTCGAACCTCGCTCTCCACATCATCGGCACTCTAATCTACTCCGATAGTAGCGCGTTAGACTATGCGGCCAAGCCACCAAAGCGGGTTGTATGTATTTGTATGTATGTTGTTTGTGTATGTATGTATGTATGTATGTATGTATGTATATATGTATGTATGTATGTATGTATATATGTATATATGTATGTATGTATATATGTATGTATGTATATATGTATGTATGTATCTATATATATATGTATGTATGTATCTATATATATGTATGTATGTATGTATGTATGTATGTATGTATGTATGTATGTATGTATGTATGTATGTATGTATGTGTGTGTATGTATGTATGTATGTATGTGTATGTATGTATATATGTATGTATGTATGTATAGGCCTATATGTATGTATGTATCTATATATATATGTATGTATATATGTATGTATATGTATATATGTATGTATGTATGTATGTTGTTTGTATATGTATGTATGTATGTATGTATGTATGTATGTATGTATGTATGTATGTATGTATGTATGTATGTATGTATGTATGTAATTGTATGCATATATGTAATTGTAAGGTAGGTTAGGTAAGGTATGTAGGTAGGTATATAAACTGGTGACCTCAGTGCTCCCCTCAGGACCCAATGTTCGAGGATTCAAACCCGACCAAGGTCAGTGTATTCCTTACAGAGCGACGAAAATCCGTAACACAACTTCCTTGGAATGGAAAGTAAGTCCGTCCGTAAGTCCCAGGTCGATTGTGACATGTACGAGATCTCTAGAAGTTCCCTTCCGGACAAATTTGTAAGAGCTTTTTTAAATGACTAGAGAAATTCAGTGCGATAAGCGATAAACTACCACATTTTCAGGACTTCTCTGGTTCATGTGAGCTACCAAGTCCCAATTATAGAGGTAAACATCAAAAAAATCTATGAAATCTTATCTTAGTTAACAAGGTCTGAAAATTCCCAGTAACAGAGGTATTTTAATGCAAAAATGGCGGGACCTCATTGCAATTATCAATAACAGAGGTTTCTCACATATCCAGACCCCAGTTAAACAGGTTTCACTGTATTATGTTTGGCAAAGAAAGACATGAAAATTAAAACATGTAAGCACATTTCAATAGAAAACTCTGTTTTCGGAATAGATATGATAGGTTTCAAAATTGGGAATTTAACTATCATCACAGGGTACAAATCACCTAGTACATCTAACATTGAGTTTGTCACTGCTATTAAAAAATTAATCCCTTCTGACAAATCTGATGTAATACTATTAGGATATTAATTTAACTATAATATTATTGGATATAAAAGATTATTTTTTGTTGGAATTAATGAATAAATATAGATTGAAACCTATTCTGAAGTCTGACGGGTCTACGACAAACAACGATACGCAGATAGATGTCATTTTCAGTAATATGACGATACACAGATTTGGAGTGTACGAAAGTTGTTTTTCAGACCATAAACCAATTTACTGCGAATTTATAAATTAGTTTCCCGACACTCCGATTTCTTTATTATCTGTAAATACATAAATCTTTATTGTGTATATTATTTAAATTAGAGGTCGAATCTTCTGTCCTGTTTTCATGTTTTATTACTTCCTACTAATTTGATTTTACCTTTACACAAGCAACAACAAATAGTCAAAAACTAGTATTCACTATAGTTAATATTGCACTTTCACATTCTTTCATTAGTTATTGTTTCCTTAGATTTCTTTCTACTTCCCTCCATTCATCTATAGTAATACAATTTCATAAATTGGAACATGTAAAGCAGATCCCAGTTTCCAAGCTGTCAGCAAATGGTTCAAATACCATTTTATAAGGTCTTTAAAACATTAAACTGTTTGAAATGCTCTTAGGTGGACAAAGATGCGCCTCTTTTCTCATTGTTTCTCTATCAGTGTATATTATTTTATTCGTGTTCTTATGTGGAGTGGTGATGATACAATGTACATTATTCCGTTCAGAAATCTTACGAGTTTATAGAAAGAGAGAGAAAGTCTGTGCGGTGCGCCGTACCATTTATTTTTAATATTCGCCATGAACATTGATTGCGTAGTTTGTAAAAAACAAACACTTAATTTGAAATTATTTTTGTTCAAATGTCACAAATATTCAAGAATTGTTTAGATTACTGTATGTAAAAAAATTGAGCTTTACATATTTACCAAAGCATTAACAAAAGTTCTTAATTTATCTTATTTATAGACTTTAATTTTTTCGTATGATTTAAAGGTCACTTTTACACCTAAACTATTCATAGGAATCGATTGCGGAAGGTCCAGGGGGAGCGGGGGAGGATTTGTAACTAGCTCCTCCTTCCCCTTTCAATAATATTATGTATTTGGAAACCACTTAACCCTTAATTTTAGGGATAGATCATTAATTCTAAAAACTCCTCGGGAGAGGCTTTTAAAGATCCTAGCTACCAAGTTTTAGACCGATCGGTAAAATGGTTTCGGCTCTAGGACAAGATACAGGTAGACAGACGGCGACGCGGGAAACCACGTTTTCGATTTAAAGGTCTCATGAAATTTCGACATTTATCAATATTTAGAGTTAGATTTTTGTTTACGATCACAATAATTCCTCTCTGTCGCTGTTGTCAAGTGTAAAGTTAAGCAAACCCATCTCCAATCGCGATTTTTGGTTAAAGCCTGATTTTGTCTCAATTTCCCCAGTTAATATTCCCTCATGATGTCTGGAAACTCCGGGACAGCTCTGGACTTGTCCCTGTGGGATAGTCTACTCTGTAACCTGTCACTATCTCTTAGTCTTTTCAGCTGAAACACGAGAGCGCTCTCATTCATCACAACACTAACATAAATAATACATTACCAATTAAGGTGACATGATCAACATATCAACACGAGTAATACTTCAATGTGGCATAAACATGACAAGTATTTCAATATGGAATCTGATCAATACATCAAATATCGCATTCCTACGACCAATACTTTGATATGATCAATATTCCAACACGAAGCAAATACGGCCAAAACTTCATTGCTACAACAGTTTGAACACTCATTCTACTCGGGCACCAACATGGGCATTACTTCAAATTTATAACGTGATCAATTACCATATTATATGAATAACTTCAATATTATAACGTGACCAATCCACATATGTTATAAACAACTTCAAATCTATAACTTGATCAATCACAAATATTTTCCTAGTGGCATTACCATAGGAATAAGCTAATTGTTGCGTCCTACGTGATAATAGTGTTCGACATCGCCGCTAGGGGAAGAATTGGCAGCTGTGTCTATGGGTGGAGGAGGGGGAAGGACTCTTGACCGAGAAGTGGACCTGGACGGTTAGAGATGTTGTGGCGCGATACAAAATATTGTGTACTGTTCAGCAAAAAACACTAATATTAGAGCTCAACAAGTTACTATCTCTATGTACTCATCTGCTAATCCAAGCTGACACTTTTGACTGACAGTGGGTGTCAGTGATGTCAGCCATAAGATCATTATAGGTTTTAAAGAGTCGCTAACCTTTTATGAACCATGAACCATGAACCATACTTGAAAAATAGTCGGAAGGTTTTTTGATAGCATGTACAGTTGTACACACTAAGCATATAATATAATTGTATTAAAAATATAGATAAGTATACAAATTGTATGTTTTAAAAAAAAAATCTACGAAATTCTCAAGCCTATTTATATCAATAGTATATTTTTTACATCTGTAGCATAAATCACAAGAACTGAAAACTAAAAAACCTCTGGAGGACCAGTGTTACGAACACGGACAAATGGACTGTATGGTGGAATGTGAATGGGTAGAGGCAACTCACCTTCACTTTATGTTGTCTGATTGGTGTTGTCTTGGAGTAGTCAATTTGATTAACACACGCACTGAGATTGGACCGCTTCCAGGTGAAAGTTCACGGAACCTATAACCATCACTTATGGGTCGATCAAGTCTCAGCGCAGGACTCACTAAATCGGCAGAACGAAAAAACCGCGCCAGCGACACTTGGCGGGAAAACAATTGACCTAAAGGGGTCCAGGTGTGTTCTTGTTGCCTCCTAGAGTGAGGAAAGGTTAACGAAGGTGGAAGGAGTCAAGAAAATGTAAGAAAAGACCAAAAAACAGTATAAACCTCAACAAAAGGCAATCAGATCACAAGACAAAATCAATAACTAACTAATTTCGAGGCATAGAGAACCTAGATAGGAAGCACATTATCCAAAGAGATAGCATAGAGGACAGAAACATGAAGAAGAGACTAATGATACTAATCTAACAATAAACAATGCACAAACAACATCCATTACTGTTTCCAGCCTGTGTCGTATTTTTTTATTCAATTCATATATTTACCACTATCTGCTTGCTAGGTCTGTCGTAGCTTCATATGCCTTATAATCTAACTTAAGACTAGGACAGGCACAACATTCAGTCCCCGGCCGTTAATTCATCACAGTGAAAGAAAGGGTAAACCCACATTTCACCAATGATAAAGGTTTCAGCCTTGCCGGGAATCGAACACGGGACTCTTAATTAAGTTGATAAATACTATACCGATTTAGCTAAGGTGTCGGACCTTATATTAATAGTAATACAAAAACACATTTAAAGCTTACGAAACGAGGGGGGGGGGGGGGGCGCATTATCTAAAGTTGAGCTTAGCAGTGCTGCCACACGGTCGTTACTCTTCATTAAAACTTCCCTAATATTTTTTGTTTTACTTTTGTGTAACATTCACATCACTAAGAGGTATATAAATAGCGATCTACTAGTCTGTTTTATCAAGAAATAATCTTAACCTACACGTGAATATATTAGGAAATGGTTTGTAGAGATCTAAAGGTGTTTTTTTTTTAAATCTTAAATAAATGTGGTAGCTTGCATAAAATTTGAGGGACGTAAGAACTCATTCGGTGAGAAACGCCTTGGAAAACCCTGCCGTAAGAACTTTTTTTTTTTTTTTTGCTATGACCTTCCGACTTTATTTGTCCATGTATGAGCATAGGGGTCAAGTATTCATTCAGAAGACATTATAATGACATCTCTCCAGCTCATTGACCCTAACCTCTCCTGAACCATCACGAAGGAAATACTACTTTCCAATCCCTGTGGCTCACTAGTGATCCGCGGATCACAGGTTGAGAGGCGGGGAGGAAGGGGGGGGGGGGGCAACTTCCTCCCTTCTTCCCCCGTACCACAATAGAGAGAGCAAGACAAGGAAAAGTCCATCCATCAAGGTGATTGCTTTTCTTGGATGGATTTCTCGCAAGGTGAAGGGCAAGTTAAGTTGGCTTGTCTGGGACATTGCACTTGCCACGCCCCCCGTGGCGTAGCAGATACGGTGGCACCACTTACGTCCGGTAGGGAGAATCGACAGACTAAAGTGGAGCAGTCAAACGAGAGACTAGACAAACATGCGAACATTAATCATCTCTAGGAATAACAATATTAACTAAAGTAATGAAAGATTAATAAGAATATTATACAAAATAAAGTTATATTTTTTAGCACGGTATCATACTAACCGTTTGTATTATACGTTTATGTAACAATTACCCTAATGGTTTAAGGGATGAGGAATGTTATATTTATAGAAATTGTACCCACATTTGCGTGGAGTGGGGAAAACCGGTTTAAAAAAACCTCAGTACACTCGACAGAGATTCGAACCACGATCTCCCCGTCATCGGCAGTCAAGTCTATTGCGAGATTACTGCCTTAAACCAGTGGTTTACAAACTTCTTAGTTACGTGGACCCTCTAAACAAGCAACAGCTGATTTGCGGACCCTTGATATAGGAATTACAATAAAAAAAATTAAAAGTAAAAATAATATGTATAGTATTTGTACATTTATAATCACTGATAATTAATTTATGTGAGGAATGGAATTACTTGCGTGACTTTGAAATAAAATTGAAATCTATATAAAATTTAGTGACCATCTCCTTAAATCTCATTTCATACTAAGAAAATTTCATTTCACATTTTATCATATCATAAAAAGCATAAAAGTTTTGCTCGCACAAATAAGTTGTTTGGAAAAAACAAAGTGTTTCAGTTGGGTTTTTTTTTTCTGAAAATTATTTGTGCTGAATGACGAGAAAACTTACATAAAAGTGAGTTTCAAAATTCTTCTCTCAAAGATGTGGGCACAAAGGTCGTGGCCAACCCTCAACTTTTCAGCCTCACTTTCTCGCTAGTACTTAATATGAGAATACATCTTCAATGTGTTTAGTAGAAACCAGCGATTTACCCTTTAATATAAAACTTTATGAGCTCTACCAAATATATTATAAAGGTATGTCACGAACCCCCGTACAATCTCACGGACCCCACTTTGAGAATATGCGGCTACCGTATCGGGTAATATTAATATTAATTATGTATTCGTATTAGAAATAATTTATACTATATATTATATGCATCGGTGGTCACATAGTCTCGCGCATCACTCTCTTTTTTAGACCGGATTGCCATTGATGGGGATACCAGGGATCGAATCCAAGTCGAGTGTAATGAGAGAGTTTTTTCTAAAAAGTTTTCCACTCTCTCTCCATGCAAATGCATGTATATTTCATCTTAACAAGTACCTCCTACCTACCTACCTACCCCATTAGTGTAAATATGCATATATCCCGAAAGGGTAGTCAAACGACCAATATAAAATTATATTAATAGATTTAAAGTTCACGAATGTAGTGCTATAGACTTATCATAACACCACTGTCATCTTACTGTACAACCAACTTAACATTTGCTAATATGGCTAATATTATATACTTAAACATATACATTTAAATAACTGAGTACAACACGGATGTAAATTCCGGAAGGAAAAGAATTACACATGATGCAAGACGTTCCAAGTGGAAGCTGGTATACACCAGGTCTATCATTGCTCCTATATCAAGACCTTCCAAGTGGAAGCTGATCTACACCAGGTCTATTATTGCTCCTGTATCAAGACCTTCCAAGTGGAAGATGGTCTATCATTGCTCCTGTATCAAGACCTTCCAAGTGGAAGCTGGTATACACTAGGTCTATCATTGCTCCTGTATCAAGAACTTCCAAGTGGAAGCTGGTATACACTAGGTCTATCATTGCTCCTGTATCAAGACCTTCCAAGTGGAAGATGGTCTATCATTGCTCCTGTATCAAGACCTTCCAAGTGGAAGCTGGTATACACTAGGTCTATCATTGCTCCTGTATCAAGAACTTCCAAGTGGAAGCTGGTATACACTAGGTCTATCATTGCTCCTGTATCAAGACCTTCCAAGTGGAAGATGGTCTATCATTGCTCCTGTATCAAGACGTTCCAAGTGGAAGCTGGTATACACCAGGTCTATCATTGCTCCTATATCAAGACCTTCCAAGTGGAAGCTGATCTACACCAGGTCTATTATTGCTCCTGTATCAAGACCTTCCAAGTGGAAGATGGTCTATCATTGCTCCTGTATCAAGACCTTCCAAGTGGAAGCTGGTATACACTAGGTCTATCATTGCTCCTGTATCAAGAACTTCCAAGTGGAAGCTGGTATACACTAGGTCTATCATTGCTCCTGTATCAAGACCTTCCAAGTGGAAGATGGTCTATCATTGCTCCTGTATCAAGACCTTCCAAGTGGAAGCTGGTATACACTAGGTCTATCATTGCTCCTGTATCAAGAACTTCCAAGTGGAAGCTGGTATACACTAGGTCTATCATTGCTCCTGTATCAAGACGTTCCAAGTGGAAGCTGGTATACACCAGGTCTATCATTGCTCCTGTATCAAGACCTTCCAAGTGGAAGATGGTCTATCATTGCTCCTGTATCAAGACCTTCCAAGTGGAAGCTGGTATACACTAGGTCTATCATTGCTCCTGTATCAAGAACTTCCAAGTGGAAGCTGGTATACACTAGGTCTATCATTGCTCCTGTATCAAGACCTTCCAAGTGGAAGATGGTCTTCACCAGGTCTACTCCTTCCAAGTCTCTGAGACCTTCAAAAAAAGAAGCTATCACACTTGTCAACAGCACGTGACCATGAACTGGGATACAGCCTTTCACCCGGGCCGGGCCCAAAACTTTCACCCACATCCTCTTTCAAACGATCGGGTGCTCTTCTTACAAGAAGGGTCATCTTCAACGCGCCAGCTAATGGCAGCCATCCAACTGCTTTCAAAAGAAGTGGTACTCTTAATAGAATGACATATGGAACCCGGAAGTAATTGCATCCAGTTCCTACCTCCATAATCATAGTAATGCTTATTTCAATGTGCACGTGAATGATCATTGTACAGCTGGTAACAAAAACGATATGAGTGACTTCAAAGTCCCACGATTGAACGTTTCCATTCCTAGTTATTTCTTTTCATAAAATATAAAAATTGAGGATATATTTAAATGGGCAAATGAAAAGCAGCACTTAAAGAACCCGTTCCTCCCAAAAAAAAAACGTGTAAATTACAATCTACTTTTCATAGAAAGGGCCTTTTAAAAAATATAACACGTTTTTTTTTACAGCTAATGTTGATAATAATGTAACAAGGATGGAGATGCCCATGCAAACTTTGTAAAGTCCGTTCACGATAGGTTTTTATCTGGATGACAGTTCGAAAATCATATGTTTAGGTTTTGGGTTGCCAACACTTGTGTTAGGGATGAGGAAGGTTGAATTTAGAGGAAGTGTACGCGTATTGCCATGGAGAGAGAGTGGGAAACCATTTAGGGAAAACCACCCTAAGTACAGCCGGTCGGGATCGAACCACGACCTCCCAGTCATCAGTAGTCTAGTCTATTGCAAGCGCCTTAAACCGTGCGGCCACTAAAACGTGTTTAGGGAATATTATTGAGCAATTATTAGATCTGGAGGTAACTGAAAATATAATTGTTTATTTTGTTATTTAATGGAAGTAGTAACCACTTTGGTGGCCGCATGGTCTATGGAGTTGCTTTCACAGAAGAGTAGACTGTCGATGACGGGGCTATCTAGTTTTAAATTTCGGTCGGATGTAATGAGGTAGGTTTTTCCAAAATTGTTTTCTACTTTCTCTCCCAAGAAAATGAGGGTACACTTCTTCTAAATTCAACTTTTTAACCCAGAATTCATTAGAGTAATTAGTAAGCCTGCATATGAGTATAACCTGAACAGACGCGGTGATAAAAAAAAATTGATTTCCAGCTGTTACTTTGGGTATTTTTTTCTCTTAAGGGAAATTATCCCAACGGTCACCAGAGGTAGGTAAATTAGGTTTAAGTTAGGTTTAAGGTTCCCACTAGCCTACACCTCCATATTCACATCAACTCATTGCTGGTACGTGAAGACAACCTCCTATGGTGCACTCTGGGTAACGCTCTGTGCCACCAGAGCGGCAAATAGTCTGCATTCAGGTCACCGAACTAAATGTCATATCACTTCCGGTCAGTAAAGTCATTTTTTTTTTAAGTTTTCAGTGGCAACCATAATACGGCTTCATTTTGTAGGTTTGCTCTTCGAGATTTAGTTCTACGTTGATGGGCAGAGTAAAACGCAAATCATTCTGGAGATCTTAATCGTTACAGGACCTGACCATTTATATTAACATAGGAAGGATATATTGCCAGAGGAGAGATTTTTCAACTTCCGTAATAGAATTAATGGGTTTTTCCTTGAGCAGGATCTAAAATTCCGAGTACAGGAAAGTTTCAAAACTTTTTTCCAATACTTGCTATTGCCACCATTTAAGGGAAATCTTAATAATGTCCCAGTTTGATGAACTGTTTGTAATTGTAATCATGAAGTTTGAAAAAAAATAAAAAAATGCAACCCTTAGTTTGGTCGTGACCCTTGCATTAAGAACCACTATCTTAGACCATGTGACCACGAAGCAGGTAGGAATGTATTAAAGTAGACTTAGTAACTTTTATATTGGTCAGTTACAGATTTGAAATAACTTTTTTTCAACAGTTACAAAGGTTACAAAAACCATTTTCAAATTGTTTTCATTTGTCAAGTCATGTGATTTGCAGCTATTACTTTTGATAGACAACATCACTATCTATGAGATTATACTATAAATATAGTCAAATTATAGCAATGTTGACTGCACACAAAAAAATAAAATTAAGAGGTATTTTCTTTGAAACGTAAAACAGCAATGTCCACATAATATGTTAGCCTACTTCAGGTGAGACTCCGGCATTTGCCGTGAAGAAACAAAATAGACACTCAATAGATGATGTTTTCTCAAAGTTAAATAACATTCTTACTTTTATATTGTAGTATTATACCTGAATAATGTAAATAGTCATCAAAACAAGCACTTTTTGTTTCGAGTAACTTTTGACACCCCCTTTTGCCCAAATTTTACTTTCTCTCGACCTCTATGAGATAGAAGTATTGTGATCATCAAAAAAGTCGAACTCGTGATTTTGATAATTAACAGTGATGTTTCATGACCCCCTGAAACCGAAAAAGAGGTTTTCGAAATGCTGTCTGTCCGTATCTTTGCCTAGAGCCGAAACCATTTTACCGATCGGGCTAAAACTTGGTATCTATTATTATTATTATTATTATTATTATTATTAGCACCGCGTCTTACTACCCGTTCGGGTTATACGCACTTACGCTAATGTGTAATGATAGGGTGATTGTGAGATGAAATGAAGGACCTACAGTTTAACGTGGAATCCGAACCACGGTGGAGGCCTGGCATTCCCCACATTCACAAGATGTCTTGTCAGAGGTGAAGGAGGGGTTTGGAAATCAAATAAACCTGTGCCGGGACCGAGGATTGAACCCCGGCCGCCAGCATAGAAGTCTGACACCTTACCCTAGACCACCAGGTCACCGTTCTTGGTATCTAGGGTTTTTATAAGGCTCCCCGAGGAGTTTTCGGTATTGAATATCTAACTTTAAGTTAAGGCTAATGTACTGTATGCAAAAAAAAAAACTTAAGATTTTGATTAAATTTTGTATTTAGATACTGTTTAGTAATACAAACAAAATGGCAACTCTCGTGTTCCAATGAAAATGATTTTGAGGTCACTTTACATAAGCAGAAATTTCAAATGTTGATCAAATCTCCACAACGATTTTAGATACGAAATAATTTATCGTTGTAAAGTTGTAATAATATTAAAAATCAAAAGTCTTTTAACTGGAATATATTTTTATAAAACTAATAGTTTCTGAGCTATAAACAAATATATATTTTATGGGAGTCTTAAAAATATTAAATTATTGATCGTTATGCTCTTTGGTGTTTTTCTGAAACAATGGTTAGAAATATTATTGCGTTTCACAAATTCTACGAGTTTTAATAAAGTCTCTATTTTAAGATATATGAGAGAGAGAGAGAGAGAGAGAGAGAGAGAGAGCACGTCTGTGCGGTGAATCGTGCAGTTTATTTTCCACGATATTAAGAGTTTTCGTTGGTTCGAGCTATTCTCGGTCCATCCAACTCAAACTATCAGGACTTTACTGTAATTGCCATAGTGCTCCAGTTTTTTCGGCACAAAGAGTCGACCATAAATTAAGAGTTTTTTTATGCACCTCTATATAAAATTGGCATTAGGTTCCAATTTTTCAAGCAGCAGATAAATTCGGCACTACGCTCTAGTTTTGCCGGCAAAAGGAATTCAAACCCTGACCTCCCTGTCAATATCAATTATCAGACCATACAAGTTAGATGTGGACATCGAGGCAAATATTACTAGAATCACAAGGTCTCTTCTTGTACGTGTATATGTTCACACGCCAGTCCACGTGGTGAGAATCTCGCAAATGGTGAAACTAGATCGTAGGAAAACGTGTTTTTTTTTTTTTAGAAACATTCAGCAAGTGGTGAAGGGAGTAAACAAGAGTGACGTAGTATTACAACCTGCCGTGGGAGCCGGCTATATCGATCACCATCTGGTGGTCGGTCAAAGAACCCTCAAATCACTTTCTCTGAACAACAATCACAATATTACCGAGACCACAGCTTCCGTTCAAAGTACAAAGCGGGGAGAGGGGAAGGAGGAAAGGTCACTGTGGTGCCACATTCACTCACACGAGCGCTGTTTTCATACTTGATTCGGTAGGGAAATTTAAATATCCAAAGAATGAAGGCAACTATCACGAAACAGCCATCGAAGTGGTTACCATAAAAGATGTGCATCGTTAATTCATACGGTCAATAAGTATATCCACAACTTGTGAATGTGGGGAATGCCAGGCCTCCGCCGTGGTTCGGATCCCATGTTAAAATGCGGGTCCTGCATTTCATCTCATAATCACCCTACCATTACACATTAGCGTAAGTGCGTATAACCCGAACGGGTAGTAAGACGCAGTGCTATTAATAATAATAATAATAATAATAATAATAATTGTATCCATTTTTTTATCATATCTCTGAAACTATATTATGAGATATGAAATAACCATTCTAAAGTTAAAGTCATATTAAAAATAAAATATATTTTAATTTTAATTTGAAATGTATTTTTTATATAAAAACAATAGTTTCTGAGCTATAAAACCTGTATACATATAATTTTTATGGAGCACTTTGAGATATGAAATAGATTGTTATACTTTTTGGTGGATATAAAGGTTCCTTTTTATCTATATTTCTGTAACATCATTTATGCTCTTTAGTGGAGTGTTTCTGCAACAGTATAAATTATTTCGTTCCCCAAATTTTACGAGTTTTTAGTAACTGTCTCTATTTCAAGATGGAAGTGAGAGAAAGTCTGCGGCACACTGTACCATTATTCCTATATATATACATACACGTTTAATTATCTCTAAGTAATTTTAACCTATTTAAAAAAAAAAATTGGGGTTGTAGGTGTTATGAATTGTATAACTTTATTAATATACTTGCCTATGCATTGGGGAGGGAAAAAATATATTATAATTAATTATTTCAGTAGAGAGAACGCTTTTAACCTCCAAAACATCCCTTATAGTTTTGGCCCTAACAAATTGATTTAATTCTAAATTGAAAACTCCCAGTCATCTGCTCGTTAATTTAACATATGAACGATAAGCCCCAATTTTTACCATTGAACGATTATTATAGCAAAACTCGAACCCGGTACTATTAGCTCAGTAAACAGACGCTATATCGTAGTAAGACAAGATGTTGGATCATATCCAATAACTCACATTTTTAATTGGTGTTACTTAATGTACAATTTACCCACTTCGGTGTCCGCATGGTCTAACGCGCTACTTTCGCAGTATACTAGACTGCAGATGACGTAGAGATCAAGGTTCGAATCTCAATCGGGTGTACTAAGGGTGGTTTTCCATAAAATGATTTTCCAATCTCCCTCCATGCAAATGCGTGTACGCATCCTATAAATGCCATGCCTCATCTCTAAAACCATTAGCGTAATTAGTGCATAAGTGTATAAAACTAAAGGATGATAAGAAACGGTGCTATAAAAAACCATTTAGTTTCTAAACACAAGGCTATACTTGAAACCCCCAACATAAAACACAATGTAAGATGTTTTATGATTCATATCTGGACCAAAATCTATTTGTGTGAAAAGTAGAACTAAACTAAAAAAGTTCGAGTAGAACACATGTTGGTTTGGGCAAGTGCAAGACACAAATGACAACTGATCATATAAAGACGCAGTGGCGGTTATAGAAGTTGTTTTTTTAATGTGTGACTAACAGAATTTCAAAATTATTTGAATCCGTCTCCTTGTTCACTGACTCTTGAGACAGATAAGACCACAGTTTTTTTTTATTTAGCATCGCGTCTTACTACCCGTTCAGGTTATACCCTAAGTACTAATTACGCTAATGGTTTAGTCATTAGTAATGCTTAATTTAGAGGAAGTATAACCGCATTTGGCCTGAGGAAGAGTGGAAAACCATCTAGGAAAAACCACCATCAATACACCCAACCGGGATTCGAGCTCCAATCTTCATGTCTTCGGCAGTCTAGTCCAACACTAGACTATGGATCACAGTTATTTGTGACTTTTGGTGTTTAAAGTTTATAAACTATTAGCATTAATACAAAACTCCATGGCGTCAACCCGCAATAGAGACAAACAACCAAGCGGCCTCCGTCTGTTGGCGAAGATGATGCCAACTTCTGCAGATAAAGGGTGTCATTTGGTCAGCACAACGAACCCTATGGACGTTAATCTCAGTTTTATAGATCGGAGCTGCTACTTTTAAAAAAATCAAATAGCTACTCGTATGTCCTCACAAGGGTGAGTCGACCCCGTTCCAGACCCACCACTTCACATAAAATCTGGAAGCACCAGGAACCGAACCCGGCACCCTGACCACTAGAGCACAAAGACGGTCATTATCTTGAATATGTACATATCAAAAGTAGGCTAAGAGCGTCCCATGTCGACTGATATTTGTTTAAAAGAGACAGCTCTTGATAAGAGGTAAGGAAAAAAGGGAGCTAGTCTAGTCAATAGTCATTGTAACGGATAAGAAGTTCTTAATGCCCCTCGACCTGAATTAACTTTACAACGGTACCTCGCGGACATCTAGGGCACTTCCAATCAAGAGGTGGCAGTGTAAAAGGGTGGATGGTTCAAACAGTTTTTATCACCTTGGTTTTTTTTTACGGGCACTCAAAACACGCCTATGTTCATGTCCAAGATATCCTACTGTACTTGAAACTGGACAACTCACTTAATACTTCAAGCTTTTAAGATGGTATTCGAAAATTTGAAAACAAACATTATTAGGAAATAAGAGGTAATAAAACTATTAACTACCTTAAAAATATAGTCGGTGCACACGAATTGCGGAAAAACTCATCTGAGCTCGGTAATACCCTTACACGAACGGCGGGGTAAAAATTACATTCGTAATAACTTTGTTCAGAATGGAACATGGAGGTTAGGTTAGGTTAGGTTAGGATTTGAATGGGATTACAGGTTGTTCCGCAATTTGTGTGGATCGGCTGACAGGTATACTTTATTCCGCAATTCGAGTGCACCCAAAAAAATTAAAATTCAGTGTCAAAGAGGGTAGGGCCTATTCTTCATATACATAGTTTATAATTGATATATTTAGCACAGGCCTACATTTAATATATTTTATGTGATATATCAATTTTAAATTAATAGCTCAAATTAAAATTGCGGGTGTACTAACTAACAAAGCCTCAATTTAAAAGAAAAACTATTCGATGCATTTATTTTATGATAAAAGTATCTGGCAGTGCTTAGTACAAGTACTTTTTGTTGTTGTCGTTTTTGATATAAAGTAGACTCCATATTTAAAGAGATCCAAAAACTAAACTAATTTTTGGTCCACACATCTTGCTATTATTGTTTTGAGCCACGAAAACATATTGCAGTCATTAGCGAATTTTTTTTAAAAAAAGTTAACCAAATAAAATCCCACAGGGGAAAAGTAAATGTAATAGACTCAACCGCTAAGAGAAACAAATGAATTTTCTGACACCAATAAAAATAAAAGGAATAAATAAAGTACTAAAACAATTTTAAAGTAATCTAAATACTAAACAATAATGAAATTCGCTATTCCTTAGAAGCAAGACTAAAAAGGGATTAAAATAGATTCCTCCAGCGTATAAAACTGAGTAAAGTAATAATCTCTTAGTACACTGTCACGTAACAATATAACAAAGGTCACCATTAAAATCAAGAACCAGGCAGATAGGGACATACTTGCGAAACTTCACCAAAATCTGGTACACACTAAGGGGGGCATCGCAAAGCTCAGAAGACGATGGGTCAAAAACAAATGATCGACGCGGAGTTGCCTCACGAAGAACTCCTCTCTTTTAGACGTACACGCCTTTTACCCTAAAAGGTAGCAGTTTTATCTTGATAGCCTACATTATGGCCCTATCTTATAAACTGCGCCATAGTGGAACCATGTTAGGTAAAAAAGAAGTACGTATTAAAGGCCATCGCGATACACCATACCTTATGGAACGTAGTTTGTTCTGAACCCGCTGTTCGTTCCAGGTGCTTGGGACCCCACGCCGAACGCAACCCTTCAGATATAAAAACGATACACCTTAATACACCTCATGAGGAAGATGTACTTAATTTTTTTTTTCAGCCTAGTCCATCATTTTATTACATCAAAAGGGTTTGACACCATCTATCAGTTCATATTACAAGTATATGAAGCCTAATAAGTAGAAAACATGACTTATGGTAAATAAAATTATGGGGTTTCATTAAATAAAAGGTAGGTGAATAAAATATTTCTTTATAATTAGAAATTTAACAAAACAACTTTTATACAAGTAGAACTAATAGAAAAATTATTAATAAAACGTGTATCTATCAAACAATCAAAATTTATTAAGTGAAAAAAAACTGAATTTAGCATGCTTAAATATTGGTTATTTTTATTCTATTTTTTTAAAGTATCCCTTCAGATTATACGCTTATGTACTAACTACGCTGGTAGTTTTAGGAATTAGGAAGGTTATATTTAGAGGAAGTGTACCCGTATTTGCGTAGAAAGCTAGTGGAAAACCATCCTTAATGCACCATACTCAGATTCGAACCCGATCTCCCATCATCAGCAGTATATATATCCTGTGTTTTGGTCACGTGTTTAAGTTGTGTTTACTTTAATTTAACGTTACATTACGCCACGTTAAGTAGATAGCGATTCTGGCATAACTCGCAGAATTGGTGCATCCTATTTCAAATATGTGTTCTTTTCTATTTATATGTCCATTTATAGAGAAAATAATAATTGAAGTCGAAGTTTTGAATCACCTCTCCGTAACACAATTGAACAGAGGTTTAGAGGTGTATCAAATCGAGTTTCAAAATGTCTTGAACCAATAAAAATAAAAGAGTTGAAATTCTTTGATTAGATTCGGATCGATTAGTAACAGTCAAAGACCTCCCAACAGCACAGCGTCTTGTATGACGTCATGGAACAAAAATAAGAGGGAAAAAAGATTAAATGGAGTCAGTCATTAGGTACGTTAGTTTGAAATTGAGATAACGGAAGTGACCTCATCGGATACCAAATTGGTACCATGTGTCATATAGTTCCACAAACAGGGGGAGTATTACCTTTAAAAAAAAAGTTTATTATTCTAAAAACTCTTTTTGCTAAACCATGATTTTTACGAGACAAGTAAGGAGTCCCATTTGAAAGCACAAAAGCTTGTTTCAAGTTCAAAGTAGTACATTTTACGTGTAAGCATCCGTGGTTTTTGTTTAGTCACTGGATTGCAGTAGCGGAAATATCTCCACAGCTATGACAGTCGATGGGTCAGGTATAATTTCCATTCCATCATAACCTAAATTTAAATACTTTTATTTTACAATCTGGTCATTTTATTAGCAACCAATTTTAATTGGGAGGGGGGGGGGGGGGTAAATTTTGGAAACCATTACTAGAACGACATACACGCTTTTCCTTTAATGAGTTATTTTCAAAACATTTCACAACAACCGCGGCTGTATGCTTGTATCTCGCTTTGTAGGCGCAAGTGTATTGATTGAATCTGTTTATTTTGAAGTTTCATTAATGGTTCTGCGAATATTTTATGGAGAAGCTCAGACAAAGCTGAGATTGTTTCTACTGATGCAGAATAAACATTTGCAGTCCACGATGATTTCTTGCGATTGGTTTAAAACTCGTCACGTGACCACATTTCAGTTCTGCTCTTGTTTTTCGGCGGACGTGTGAAACCATAGTAACGCCTCAGACGATGTGACCTTCTCTGCAGGTATCACGCCGATATTAAAAGTAATAATTCGTTTTCTAGACGCAGGTAGCAAACAAGTTAAGCCTATTAACTCTTCCGACTACCAGACTGGAGCGCCTGTTTCACACCTTGCATTCTGTGGGAAAGTTCTGGTTAGAATGGTGGGTGGAGTCTTTCAGTGGCGTTAATAGCGGGCCTAGCTAGACACAGCACCACCAGCACAATCGCACGACCCCGAGCTCTCGCCCTGCCCAATACAGGAAACCTCACCTCACACTAATGGTCGTGCCATCGATATCAAACGCTGAATTGAAATGAGGTCAAAACCTGGGATCGCGTTACTCTGCAGAGTTCCATCCATTTCTTAATTGCTTACGTTTCTCGTGTAAATAAAATGCATGACGAGGTGTCCAACTCGGAACGTAATTTAGTTTAAAACTAATCATCTGACCTGCTTGAAAAGCTGAAACTTTCTTTGAGAAACAATAAAAATAAAAGTTTCGCGTTACGCGTTGAATAAAACCATCCCAACTTATTTTTTATTTATTTAGCACCGCGTCTTACTACCCGTTCGGGTTATACGCTTGAGTACTGATTACATCAATGGATTAGGAATTGGGAAGGTTGTATTTAAAGGAAGTGAACCCGCATTTGCGTGGAGGGAGAGTGTAAAACCATTTAGGAAAAAAACACCCCCAGTTCCGAGATTCGAACCTCGATCTCCCCGTCCTCAGCAGTCGAGCTCAACACGACTAGCACGTGAGCCAACTGCGCCACCGAGGCGGGTGTCAGCCCAACTTAATAATATATCATAGTAAATACGCCAAAATGTATTTTGTGAGCTATGGAACGAGCGTATAGCCCGAGCGGATAGTAAGACGCGGTATTAAAAAAACTCTAGAACGAGCGCAAACTTTTTCGGCTCCATATATTGGAGTTCAAGCTCGTTCCATAGTGGTTTTTTTTTTTAAATTTTAACACCGTTGTCTAAATATCATTTGGAATCTGGTAGGAAGATATTTAATTGAATTGAAAAATGTCTCCTGTACACGGGAATTGAACCCGTGACCTTTGGCTTAGTACGCCAGTGCTCTAACTACTGAGTTACCAATGTCAATTTTCACTCATATTTTAAGGCAGAGTCTGTGATGAACCGGGATCGATTCCCGTGTCTAGGTGTCATTTTTCAATTTAAAGCATATGATAACCATACGCGGCCATAAGCATACTTAACAACTATAATACCTTGGTTATTTAATTAATCTGATACATATTTACTAAAAATATGTTATACATTAGGTCATCTGATAAGCCGCTGTCACTTTTGATAGTATCAATTCCTATGAAATAATGTTAATAATATAGTAAAATTCTCTTAAGTTTATCCAAAAAAAAAAAAAAACTTTGTATTTTCTAAAACTCTTTTACACCATAATTATACTATTGTATATAATTTTAATGTTTGGTTCATTATGAAAATTTATAGCTTTTTTCTAAAAAAAAGTTTGGTCACCCTTGAGATTAAATTATGACAAAGGTGAACAAAAATATGAAACAATGTTGGCTGGAGGAAGTGGTATGTAGGCGGTAAGTTAGAACAAAGCCAATATACACACAATCCAAAAGAAAAGGTGGCCACCCCTTTTCACATTTAAAAGAAGTTTTATTTCCATTTAATATAATTGATTGAATATTGTAATTTTTATAGTTTAGATTGGTTGCTTCGTGGGAACCAAACGTGTATGGACACACCTCCAGCCCCCCCCCCCCTCCCCGTAAAAGACTTTATGACCTTATCGCTGAATGCCCCTTGATACCTGGTTGGTTTAAAAGTAAAGGCGCGATTAAATAATAGTTCACAAGTATGAAAAGGTGTGTGGTTTTTATCTGGTACGCCGCTTGCATTCTATATTTTTCAATTTTGTTTACTTCTTAGTCCTCCCTTAGCTAAAAGTTTTTCTATTGTTTAAAAAAGTTTGCTATCAAATTAATCCTTCTTGAATTATTTTGTATAATTAGTCTAAAGGTTCAGACGTTTAAAAGTTCTTCGAGGCAATTATTTATTTCACGTTATTAGCGAAAATGGAAACTTTCGTGTCGAAACGTATTAACATTAACAACAATGATAACAAAATACGCTTCGGTCTCCGCATGGTCTTAGAACTCTTGCAATAGACCTGACTGCCAATGATAGGGAGATCAGCGTTCGAATCCCGGCCGGGTGTAATTAGGGTGTGTTTAGGCCTGTATTAATAATTTACAACCCTTTCCCTCAAAAGTGGATAGTTTTATCTAAATTTAATCCTCCTCAACCCTAGCCCAATAGTGTAAACATGCGGATAATCCGAAGGGTAGTAAGACGGAGTGCTTAAAAAATAGCAGTGTTGAAAATGTCATTTTGAAGAAGAAATCGACAACTAGTACTAAACTCAGTCTGCATGGAAATTCAACACACCAAAACTGTGACAATTAGTGTGTAATCATCTACGTGTACCACATATAATAAATATATGTCAGTTTTTTTTTAACGTTTTGTGGAAATAAAACTCTCACAAAGATGGACGCAATCATCGCATTCGTTCTTTCCTATTAACATGAAGGAACACAAATGGAAAACTTATTAAGAATGAGTTTTGTCTTCAATTTTGTACCTTTTTAGGCAGATTTGAACTCAAAAGAGAGAGAGGATAAATATATAATTAAAAGTAATTGTACCCGAGTTTGCTTGGAGAAAGAGTGGGTAAACAATTTAGAAAAAAAAACCTCGGTGATCAAGGTCGATATTCGAACCAAGACCCGAAAATATAAGAATGACACCATTTTCCTTTTACCATCCGGTGCGAATTTTATCTTTTAAAAGTACAGTTTAGTTATATTTGATAAACTTCCTTAGTTAATAATTATAGTAAACTAAATTTAATCCTTAAGGACACCATGGTCATATATTATAAGCTAAGTCCTGATTTTTATAGGAAACCTACTTCACACCACCAACTTTGATTGGAAATCACTAAATTTTGGCATTCTAGAAAAAAATGCCTTTCATTTATAAAGTTAATCCAAAATATGATCATAAACTTCAAACAATAATGTACAATTTCTCTTTAAACTTTTTTTTTTTTTTCAGTACCGCGTCCTGCTACCCGTTCGGTTTGTACGCTTATGTAATAATTACACTAATGGTTTTGGGTATTTAGGAAGGTTATATTTATAAGAAATGTACCCACATCTGCGTAGAGGAAAAGTGGAAAATAGTTTTGTAAGAAACTCAGTACACCCGACCTATATTCGAACCTACGCCTCCTCGTCCTCTGCGGTCTAGTCTACTGCGAGAGTAGCACGTTCGACCATGCGACCACCGGAGCGGGTAGCACTAATAATTAAACCGTCCAAGAATTTTAAATACAATCGTTTTATTGTAATATATATTTTTTACCTCCATTGTGGTAACATGAGTCTCCAGTTTTAAAATCAGACTCTCTAATCAACAGAGGAACCATGCAAGGTAAACTTCTCAGCTTAAAGTCGATCGTGAGAGAAAACTACATTGTCACGAAAAATCAAGCTTACCGTGCATCATTCCACTATGGTACAGCTCATAATATAGGGCCACAATGTAATCCGTCAAGGTAAGACTGCTACCTTTCAGGGTACACGGAGAGTATATTTTATAAAATTTTCTATTTAGGTCGGGACGTTAAGTATTGGAGGAAATATTGATTTAAAGGAATAAATACAAGATGTAAAAAACAAAAAAACACATTAAAAGTAGAATGGAGAAACGAAGGGTGATCACGGAACCTTAGATAAATGTTAAGGTTGGTCGTGGCCCAATAAGGATGTCGACACCTGGAGTAAACGAAAGATACATTATGAACAAGACTAAATTTCCCTCAACGACATGTCGACAAAATGTTGTTTCCTTGGAGTTACGGTCAGGTTTACTGCAAGGGGGCAACATATTATCCTAATCCCGTCGACGTGTTCCCATTCTGAACATAATAGCCGAGGACTTTCACTGCCAATCATTCTTTGGCTGCAGGCGAGAATGGTCCCAGCAGTCAGCGTGACCTTAAAGAGTGAAGGGAGCGGAGACAAAAACTCTCACGCGGGAGATCAAGGGTTCGATGACACCCCATGGTACCGGACTGACACTCCCAACACACAGATATTGCCATGGTTCTACATCAGCCAATGCCCATGAAAACAAAATGGTTGAAAGGATATGTCCGTCTTGAAGTGCGGTTTGACCTTATAAATGTGCGATGGCTTTTCTAAGGTTGACAATTGATTGCTTCATGAAAACTTGTGTTTATGTTCAGTATTGTGGCAATCATTAAAAAAAAAAAAAATCAGCACTGTCTCACTTTGTAATAGGTGTGGTACACAGTGAGACGAATGCTAATATTATTTTAAAGTTAATTTTTTCCTGTTTTGTATTAGTAAATTCGGTAATAAAGATGCTCTCAATAAACAGATTTATATAAGCAATGGCTAAAATGTCTTCATTCGATTGTATCTAGCTCTTCATTAATGTTAAAAAAAATCTGTCTCACTGTTACACACGCACACACACCTAAAACTGTTTACAGTAAAGGTGGGATAGAAGAAAACGCGAGTAAGGTTCTTTTTTTTTTTTCATAGCATCCATGCCAAAAAAATATTTTTGGTCTAAATAAAACAAATATTTATTCAGTAGTTATTATTATTAGCACCGCGTCTTACTACCCGTTCGGGTTATACGCACTTACGCTAATGTGTAATGGTAGGGTGATTGTGAGATGAAATGAAGGGCCTACAGTTTAACGTGGAATCCGAACCACGGTGGAGGCCTGGCATTCCCCACATTCACAAGATATCTTGTCAGAGCTGAAGTATTTAGTAGTTAAATTTATATTTTGTTTTATATAGTACATGGTAAACTTAACAGTCAAACACCTTAGCTCAGTCCGTAGCTTGTCTGCCTACTGAGCTAAGGGTCCTGCGTTCGATTCCTGGCAAGACCGAAAAATTTATCTCTGGTGAAATGTGGGTTTACCCTTCAAAGTGATAAGCTAATGGCATTACGTAATTTGACCTTTTATATTTCTCTTCATTTAAAATATTTATGTTCAAATTTCAATATGCTCATGACGAGTATTTAGAGAATGATTGAGATTTAATTACGTAGAAGATTAAATGTAGTGTTATTTTATTTATGTTATCCAAACAAGTATGTCATAAAAAAAACGGACCTTAACTCATGTTATCCTGATCCAACCCTAAGGGGGGAGATATAATCCTCCTCTCGCACATACCAAAGTCAATAAAATGGTGGTGACCTGGTGGTCTAGCGGTAAGGTGTCAAAACTTCCGCGCTGAGGTTCCGGGGTTCAATCCTCGGTCCCGGCACAGATTTATCTGCTTACCAAACCCTCCCTTAATCTCTTGACAAGACGTGTATTAATCACAACTTGTGAATGTGTGGAATGCCAGGCCTCCACCGTGGTTCGGATCCCACGTTAAGCTGTAGGTCCTCCATTTCATCTCACAACCACCCAAACATTACACATTAGCGTAAGTGCGTATAACCCGAAATGTTAGTAAGACACGGTGCTAATAATAATAATAATACAATAGCATGGTATTTATTCTATGTCCAGCAAATACGGAACCCAATGCATTGTAAATCTCCACAGGTGATGAAACAAGCGAACCGTTTGACATATGTACCGCTATTCAAGTGAAATAATCGGTTCTGTCACAAATTTATAGAACACTATTCTAAATATTGGTAGTGGTAGTGGAAATCCAAAGGGGAGAAATAAAATGTCATCAAATACTTTCGACTTTCTCGGATGAATCAGCAAACACTAGCAGAATCTAGAATTATTCCAAATCCTCCTAAGGACGTCGTTGGTTATAAATCACCCAACGGCGTTCCTCATGCCACTAAGAAGAGCAGTTTCGGTGAAGATTTGGAAATGTAGGTCTTTGTAACAACCACAACCCTCGTAGTAAAGTGTTCTGTTGTAAAATCTACTACGTCAGGAGAAGAGAGAGACTCAAATATGGCGGTATCAGGAAATGTATCCCTGTGCAACAAACACTTGGAGGGGAGGATCAGGCGGCAAAGATCAAGGCAACTGACCACTCCTTGCAAACAGTGAAAGATCTATGAGGTTCCACTTTCACCATTATTGTATTGGCAGTGTTTCTCTTTATTTCGTTTATTGTAATCACATTATTTAACTAATAAAAGTAGACCCTTCGTTTATGCTGCACCTTCTCGCTGAGCTATGCACATAGATGTTTGGCGATGATGAAACAAAACCAGTAATCTTTTATAGGTGCATTTTTTCATGTAGCATTAATCTATGTTTGATATTAAAAAAATTGGCGTAATTTTTTATTGTGTAAGGGTAAGATTAACCCCCAGCTGGTATGGTGGGGTCAAACCTGACCCAGCTGGTATAAATTGCTGTGTAGCTTGCTAGTGTGCAGCACCACTTGGTTGTCCTTCCAGGTAATCTCAGTATTGAGCATGCTCTTGGGGTAGAAACAACAGTTGTGTTTTTGCTCATTATCATTGTCATCATACAGTGTCCTTGGGGTCAGACTTGACCCCACCATACCAATATTGTGTGTAATATTTTTAAGTGTATAGTTGTCGTTTTAGTGATTAATGTTTTATTTTCTTTGTTTTATTATACTTAGGTGCTATATATATTTGTAAGACTATTATTTCGTTGTTTTATTTATTTTTATATTTTCTAAACGTGTGTTATTTTCGTTTAGGGATTACTTTTGGTTGATTATTTTACTTTGATTAGATTCAGACTGCTTGATTTATTTTTCACAATATTTTTTTACTAATGGCTGTGATTAACTTGAGAGACGATCCTGATGCTATTTTAGAAGAGATATTCAACTATGGCCCTGATTTTGTGCTACCAGATAAGGACTCTGAATATTCTGATGCACCTTCGGAACGTAGCGATCATAATACAGATTCAGAGCTTTCAGAAGCCAAAAATGCAGATGAGGATGAGGTTCAAGAGGAAGATGTATTACCCGATCGTTCTAGTCTCCAAAATTATTGGTATTCAAAATCAAGATTTAAGTGGTCTAAAGTTCCACCTGCGCAATATCGTACAAGACAACATAATTTAGTGACGCATTTACCAGGTGTTGTAGGAGATGCCAGAACTAACAAACTAAATGAACCAGTGGAGCTTGGCTTCTTCTAATTGATGAGGAAATGATCGATCAGGTTGTGGAGTACACTATGTAATGTAATTGATTTGCCCCTGAAAAGTATGTGAAAGCATTGACAAGAATATCGTCCTAATTTTATAAACGTCTTATTTCATTTAAATTATATAGTATATTACGTGGCGCTTAAATCACGTCTTCCTCTAAATTATTTACTAGTTCGCGCCTCGTGGTAAGATGGCAGCATCTACTGGAGTTAAACTTAAGAAATGTTAATGTCTTTTAACGTAATACAGACAAGTTAAGATCTTTTAAAGTATTTTCTCGTCGAGAAGCTTCCAAACGCAATAGGTATTTTTGTTCTGGGTTTTTAGGTGTGTAATTTACCGTTAGAAAGATTCCTTCGAGAAGCTTCTATTGAACTCAGATATATGTGACTTTTTGAAACTCCGTATTTTTCACTGTGCAATCGGTCGTGGTCTTGAATGGACGTGATTTAAGCGATCAGTAATTATAAGTTGATAGGCCCTCGACATGATCGTGTTTCGATTAGAAAATATTAATAACAAAATGATTTCAATTTAAAGAATAAACAGATATCAAACTTTATGTGATATATTATCATTTATTAAAGTCTAATGATAAGGAACGAGGCATTATAAGTAAAGCACATAGTTGCGTAATAGAAATAATGATTTACGAAATAACTCTGTTATGTAATATAGCAAATAGCGACACAACGTGGGGCATTTATAATCAAAAATATTACGAAGTGTAACAAATAGCATTCCAACGAGGGGCTGAAGAAACGTAATATAACAAATAGCATTCCAACGAGGGGCTGAAGAAACGTAATATAACAAATGGCGCCCAACGTGGGGCCACCCGTATTAGAGTGTAACAACTAATCTAAAAATAATGTACATGGTTGAAAATTATGGTGCTAACGCTTTGAACAGTCAATTCACAAATCATGTTGACAAAATTGAGATGAAGACCCTATTTGGACTTCTCATTCTATCTGGAGTATTTAAATCTAACTTTGAGGATGTTGAATTACTTTGGGCCACAGATGGTACTGGAAGGGATATTTTTAGAGCAACTATGTCACTGAAAAGGTTCCTTTTCCTCCTGGCTAGCCTACGTTTTGATGATATCATGACGAGAGATGAAAGGAAAGCTCATGATCGTCTTGCCCCAATATCACAGCTTTTCAATGAACTTCTAGTGAACTGCCCATCAAATTATTCCTGTGCTGAATATTTAACAGTAGATGAAATGCTCGTACCCTTCCGGGGTAGGTGTGCATTTAGAAGATACATGGGAAACAAACCAGCAAAGTACAGACTGAAGATTTTCTGTCTTTGTGACGCGCGTAAACATTATTTGTACAATGCTTTCATCGACTGTGGACAATTACAAGTGCCAAACCCACGTCGCCTGTTGGTGCCAACACGCACAGTTTTGTCCCTTATGAGCCAGTGGTAAATTCCAATCGCAATATCACCGCTGACAACTACTTTAGCTCAGTGGAACATGTGGAAGAGCTGCGTGGTAAGGGACTGGACTGACCTATGTTGGTACTCTCCGTGCAGACAAGAGAGAGATCCCCCAGGCATTATTGCCTAATAAAGACCGAGAAATTCTGTCATCTGAATTTGGTTTCACTGGAAATACAACAATAGTCTCCTATGTCCAAAGAAAATCAAGATCTGTAGTGCTCTTGTCATCAATGCATCATGACAAATCAGTTTTACCACGACCTGGAGCTTGGTCAAAAAGTATTGGAAAAACTGAATATTGCCTGCCTGTCAGTTTCCATATTTTATTTATTGGTTTATTTTTTCAGCCTCTGAGTGAAGGTCATACCTCTATTGATTTGGAAAATTAAGTCATAGAACCAGTTTGTGAAAATTCAAAGATTTTTAATTATTTTTAAAAATAACTTTTTTTCGTTGGTAAATAAGTGTAATTGGATTAATTTTTTGAAGTAAATAAAAACATTTAAGTAATGTTTATTTAAAATATGATGTATAAATAAGTAATCTATATCTTCATATTTTTTTGATTAAATATTTTTGAAACGCAAGATTTTATTAATTTTTTTATTTACTGGGGTCAAAAATGACCCCACAATACCAAATGTGTCCGTATTTTTTGCCATACCAGCTGAGGGTTAAGTTCTATCAACTTACAAGGTCTCTTTTTTCTTGTGCATGCGACTCTCCTACCCTCTTCATTTCTACCTGCAGGTGTGCCAACTTTGCGACAAGGTGCTTCTCTCTAGCCCAGGGGCACTTCTCCATGGGACAGGAACACTGAAAACATGAAAACAATACAATTACTGTTTTAAAAGATTAGAACATTAAGCTATCTTAGGAAGCGCTGTAATTACAAGAAAACCACCAAACTTATTTATGATCTGCCAAGTTGCAATACAAATACATGGGGGAAAGAGGGGCGGGTGGTATTCAGACACTATAAAAACATAATGATCATTTCCTTAACGTTTACTCTACTCCTCCCGTGTCTTTATACTAGATTGTATAAGTTGTAGATAGCCTGAGCAGCGGTAAGAAGTGTAGCGCTCAAAAGAAATAATCATTATAATCAAAAAGGTAATGGCATGCTCAGATATGCTAAGTATTTCAGTTCTAATTTATAACTCTTATCTTTGTTTTTATCAACCTAAATACTTTCAAAATTACGTATTTATTAAAGCGGAAATTAAAATAGTAAAAGAGTACAGTAACAATATAAAATATGAGATGAGATATAAAAAGGAGAACCTTTTTAAATACAGTTCACGCGTATATATGTTTATTTATGTGCATTTTTTTTACTAACCGTTTGGGCTATTTCCAAAGAATTATTTTTTTTAGCACCACGTCTTAGTACTCATTCGGGTTATACGCCTATGTAATAACTACACTAATATGTAAGGGATTAGGCAGGTCTAATTTAGAGGAAGTGCACCCACATTTACATAGAGGGAGAGCAAAAAACCACTTAGGAAAAAAAACTTCAGTGCACCCGAACGGGATCGAACCCCAAACTCCCCGTAGTCTAGTTAAATACGAAAGTAGCGGGTCAGATGAAACCAAATGATCATCTGACAAAAAAACTCATAGAAGGGCTGAGTATGTAGGTGAAAATTAAATTACCTGCTTAGGCCTATCCTTGGTAATGAAATTTTATCAAACAGAATAGGTGTTAGGATTTAAATAAAAGAAATGCCAGGTCTCCACCGTGGTTCGGATTCCACGTTAAACTGTAGGTCCTTCATTTCATCTCACAATCACCCTACCATTACACATTAGCGTAAGTGCGTATAACCCGAACGGGTAGTAAGACGCGGTGCTAATAATAATAATAATAATAATAATAATAATAATAATAATAATAATAATAATAATAATAATAATAAAATAAAAGAATGTCAAGACAACTAGAGATGTTTTTATAAGTAATGAGCGCATCACTTGATTATATTATTAGTTGATTACCCCCCGATGGCGTAGTTGGCTAACGCGCTAGTCTGTTGAGCTCGACTACTGAGGACGGGGAGATCGAGGTTCGAATCTTGGTCGGGTGAACTGGGGGGGAGGGGGGGGTTTCTAAATGGTTTTCCACTCTCCCTCCACGCAAATACGGGTTCACTTCCTCTAGTTTAACCTTCCCAATTCCTATTCCATTAGCGTAATTAGTACTTAAGGCATATAACCCGAACGGGTAGTAAGACGCGGTGCTAAATAATAATATTAGTTGATTAATGAACGTTGTGCAATATTATTATAATAATTGTTTTGAGGCGCGGCGACATAAAATGGTTTGCAGGACCTTTTACAATAATTAAAAATCTCTAATGCATACACTACATTTAATGGACAAGACAAACATATAAAAATGAATTAAAATGTTTAGAACAAATCTAAATAGGAGAAATTACCAAATGAGTCACTTTATAAGAGAGAAAAAAAACTCAACTGAAATTAAAAATATTTACTCGCCGTATAAAACGAAGTAAAAAAAACTCCATCCACACTGGGAAAGATATAGGGGAGGTTTGCCCTCTACGTGGTACGTCCTGCACAGAATCCTCCCCTTTAAGTCGCCTTTTACGACAAGTAGGGGTTACTGCGGGACTATTCAAAGCCCCGTTTCGCAGGGAGACCCTTAATTGGGATACTACATTTTATTTAATGACGTCATCGGATAACTTATAAGGTATTGCTCATCCTTACCACGGAAGTTAATTCACTAGACCTTAGAAAGATGGCGGCGATAATCGAAATTAGTCTGAAATAAATTGTGCAGCGAAAGTATCCAGGAACAATGGACTATATAAGGAAATATTAGCTATATAAAATCGTAAACTTTATTTTCAATTTACAAAAATCTAAATATACATTCACTCACCCACTTTCAATTAAAACATAAATTAAATTCTCAAATTAACCAACATTGACTATATAAACCATACAAAAATTGTGTATATTATTATTGATTTAATATTTGACTTTAACATCTAATTTTTAAAATCGTTAAATTATATGTTATTTTAGATGTTTGTATTTTTAACTTAATTGTCTTAGCTAAATAATCTTCTTATTTTAATCTATTTTTTCTTGCCAATATATTCATATATAATTAATTGCCTTATAATACATGTTAGGACTGGTTCATAAATTGTACGTACGCCTATTATATATTTATTTTAAATTATGTCATACATAATCCGGTCACTGTATAACTGAATTATATTTTCTTTATAATCCTTACCTGAAAACAAGTTGACCAAAAAAAACAACTAAGATTAACCTAAACTTCAGAAATAATCAAATTTATTTCAACACTCAAACCGCCATCTCCCCCTTTTTAGTTTGTGCCTAAGTTGGCGAAACCACTACCTACGTTAAGATGGTTCGACCGACACCCACAGATCGACCTGACCAGCGGTGGACCGGTAAGGCTATAGAAGAGTTCAAGGAGCATATTTATAGTATAATTTAAAATACAGATATAACGAGCCATAACAAACAAGACCCGCCTCGGTGGCGTAGTTGTCTAACGCGCTAGTCGTGTTGAGCTCGACTGCTGAGGACGGGGAGATCAAGGTTCGAATCTCGGTCGGGTGAACTGAGAGCGGTTTTTCCTAAATGGTTTTCCACTCTACCTCCACATAAATGTGGGTTCACTCCCTCTAATTCAACCGTCCCAATTCCTAATCCATTAGCGTAATTAGTACTTAAAGCTTATAACCCGAACGGGTAGTAAGACGCGGTGCTAAATCATCATCATCATCATCATCATCATCATTCATAACAAACAAGAAACCTTCGGGAAAAAAAAAATTGACATTTAATTGCGACGATATTCCACATCGATACTTCCAGCGTTCGTGGATCCCTCTGAAACATTCAGTTTCCAGAGGGAAACTCTTCGGCAGATGAGCTTCATAGTATAACATTTAGTTTAAATTAAAAATTATCATTTTAACTGATTTTAAAAACTGACAAGGCATATCAGTACAATATAGGACGAGGGGGCGGGCTATTGCTCTAGATCTTAATCATTCGACCTTATCTTACTTCTGCTTTCTTGTTGTATGGAGGAGTTCATTTCTGAAGTGGAGACAACATTAAGGCGAGTTACATTATCCCCAGATGTTAGGATGGTACGTGAGAATAATGATGGTGGAAAACAAAGAGGACCTAAAGTCCGTTCACGATAGGTTTTTACCTGGATGACAGTTCGAAAATCATATGTTTAACTTTTGGGTTGACAACACCTGTAAAAGATCACCGTTTTGTTATAAATTTAAAGATCTGTAATTACCTGTTATATATTACATTTAAATAATGTAAACTTAAGTTTTCTCATACTATTTCATTTTTTTAAATAATTTCTTTTTATCCAACTCGAAACAATATTTTAAACATAATTAAAAGTACTTATTTTTCGTTTTGGAACGTTACTGATTTTGTGTAATATAGTGCACACATCAATACCTTTTAATACAGGAATCGTATTTACTCGGAAAAGAGAAAATTGTTGTAATTTTTTTTTACATACAATAAATGATTTTATGATTATTTTATCGTATTTTGAAATATTTAAATTAATAAAATATTTTCATCAACTGCGTGTCTGAATCATTGTAAAAAACTTGTTTACCGTCATGTTCAACCATATGGTTTAGATTCGTCGGTCGCCATTTTGAAGCTATGTTCATTAGAAGTTTAGGTAAAAAGTGGTGTAAATATTCTTTTTAAGTGGAATAAAACGGTAAATAAACTTTGTGTCCGTCCTCAAATAAATATATAAATAATATTGGCTTAAATTACTGTGGTTAACTATCACATTAATATATTACCATCTGTTTTCATTACAGTCATCCAAAGTGATAGATATCAGCTGTTGACGTAGTGATATATTAGGGATTACTTCTAGTAACATTTCGAGCTGTCATCCAGGTAAACTTAGGTCGTGAATGAATTATACTGTTTAACGTGGGTTCCGAACCACGGTGGGGGTCTGGCATTTTACAAATTCACAGAGCATGAAAGCACACACTTTACCAGAGGTTTGGTAATTTGATAAATCTGTGCTGGAACCAGAATTTGAACCCCGGACCCCTAACATAGAAGTCCTACACCTTACCCCTAGAATGACAGGTACCCTCAGTACAATGTTATTCTGTTAATAAAACTAAATTGAAATATATAATCGCGTTCATTAGCGTAAGAAGTGAGGCTAAATATGTATTTTTTTAAACTCTCGATTTTCGGTATTTTCTTTCAATTGAAATCTTTTGTTTCCACTTTATATATTTTTATCATAGATAACTATTACAAACAATTATTCACCTATTTTATTGTAAACTCATTGGAGTATCCGACGTTGAGCCGGAGAAATGTTTTTAGCCTAAAGTTACCTTCCACGTACAAACATTTGCACTGCGGTGCCCGTGGTCTTTTAGCTTCTGACCCGTTTTGAATTAATTCAAAACATTCTAATCCAAATTTTAAATTCCCGGCTTTGAGGCGCACATGTTCGTGCAGAAGGACTACTAATTTTTAAAATGTCAGAACCTCTGCATGCGGTATAGACCATGCAACGCTCATGATAGACAAATAACAAACAACAGTAAATAAATATTGAAAATAACCCACTGGCGATGAAACGGCGAGTTAAAGCTTGCTCCACACGCTCGCCGAAAAATAAAAAGCAGAATTTGCGCAGTAATTCACACTCTTTAAGTTGACCTATGATGCATTGCAACACTTTAAAACAAATGATTATCAACACATTTTATTTTCTAGTGGATAAACATATATTTTTGATCATTGTCCCGATGGTTGTTTACAAATTATAACGCTGTGTCGTGGCACAACTGAATACATCGATAGACACGCTTTCCATTGACGATTTATTTAAAATCTCTACACACCTACCAACGAAGCTGTTTGCTTGCTTCTAGCTCTACAGCACATGCGCACTGATTTGAGATGGTTGTTCTTGAGATTTGATTGGTTCTCTCTTGCCGAAGATCTCAGGCAGAGCGGATGAAGTAGATATGAGTCGAACTTTAACAGAACAGCCCGCGCCGATGAGGCTGAAATCTTGTGATTGGCTTAGAGCTTGTCACGTGACCACGTTTAGATTCCGCGCTTGTTTTTCGGCAAACGTATGAATCCACAGTTCGATTACAAAGTCAAATGTACCCCAGGTTTCTAGGAAGGTCATGTTTTGTTTAGAGTGGTGATTGATAGACGGTGTTGATACTCACAAGTCAAAGTACTCAAACCGCGTATCTACGAATCCGTGTGAGTTGAGTACTTGATTTATACCCAACAAAAGGGCATGCCTGTAAACTTTTGGCTATTAATGTATTTAAAACCTGTACTTTAAAAAAAATACACATATTCTAGAGGATACATATAAAATTATCATAAAAAGTTAAACTAAATCGAGCCTTCCTGAGAAGAGTTAAATAAAAACTCGTTAATAAGTTGTTTAAGCATGAGGGTCTCATGTCAACTTATTTGATTATTTCCCCCTCTCTCTACACATATAAATGAGAGCACATTTTCTATAAACTCTACCTATCTAGCAACTTATAGGTTTTTGAAAGGGAATCCAATAAGTCAATGTGAAAGAAGCGTCTTAAGTTGGTTTGGGCATGTTGAGAGGATGAGAGTGGCTCAAGTGACGGAGAAATATGAAGTTATAGTGTGTGGATCAAAAGGAAGGGGAAAACCTTGCAAGACGTGGCTAAATGTTGTAGATGAATGTGTGAAAATGAGAAAAAATAAGAGTTTTAATAATAAAAGAGCATGTATGACCGGTGTATGGATGTATGCAAGGATAAGGAAGTGTGGAGAAAGTTAATGAGGATGGATTAAGTACGAAGTTGTTTTTTGAGCTATATTCAGTTTCTTGCCTACACCGTAAGGGAACGGCGTCATTGTGTGTGTGTGTGTGTGTGTGTGTATGTATGTGTATTATATATATATTATATATATATATATATATATATTATATATATATATATATATATATATATATATTAACAGTGTCATTTTCTACACATAATGATATCAACAATGCTTGAATATTTTTCATAAAATTTCATTATCACTGCGTCTTACTATCGGTTAGGGTTGTACACTTATGTACTAAGTTTGCTAATGGGCTAGCAATAAGGAAGGTTAAATTTAGAGGAAGTGTACCAACGTTTGCCCGAAGAGGAAGTGAGAGACCATTTAGGAAAAACCACCCTCAGTACACTAGGCCGGGATCGAACTACAATCCCCCGGTCGTTGGTAGTCTAGTCTACTGCAAGAGTGACACCTTAGACCATGCGACCACCGAGGTGAGTTAACTGAAAAATAAAAAGTTTTATTCAAATTCCCAAATGTCCATGACGCAAATTGAATAAATGTTGAGATTAAAGTGTGTAACAAAATTAATTGATTTTCCCCAAAAAAGTTTTTTGTTATTAAAAGTACAAAAATATAAGGTTTTCAACTCGAAATTTTTGCCACTACCACATAAAAAAAGTTCTATTGAAACATAAATAAATATAAATTGCGTATGTAAACAACTCAGCCGTTCGATTGTAATCTTGACTGAATTGAACGGAGACCAAGTTTCGAGGCAGAGTCGTGACCGGTCTCGTGTGAGTCATAACAGCCGGTAAAACAAGTAGGTGTCAAAACAACTCCCCTTTATTTGGTACTAGAGCTTCCCCCTCCATC
This sequence comes from Timema cristinae, assembly GCA_039000515.1. NCBI lineage: Eukaryota > Metazoa > Arthropoda > Insecta > Phasmatodea > Timematidae > Timema > Timema cristinae. The sequence goes on from JBCFYV010011152.1 coordinate 110,727, forward strand.
CCACCTGAATCTCGAACCAAGGACAACAAGGACCCGAGCAGAACTAATATAGCACGGCAATCGCCGCTTACTCAACACGTCCGAACCAACTGGCCAGCGTATTTCAATGATTCTGATCATTCGAGAGGTCGATGTTTTACTTTTCAGTTGCGTTCATAGTTTAGTGGTTAGGGAGGCCGATCACAGGTCAAGGGAATCCTGATTTTATACTAAGCGATAGTGTTGCTTAACATTTTAGAAAACATTCTAAAAAGTTCGAGCTCATCGTGTCCTACCACCCTTCGGACTCCATGATTATGGTGCGTCCAATTGTTAGCACCGAAACATGTCGGTAAAATAGAACTTCTGTAGACATCATCAGTACAGGAATATCAATAACAAAGGAGTAAGGGAAGTCAATCCCAACAAGACTGTGATAATTTTTACATATATTTATATTCATTTCATGTTATTAATGTTTTTATGAACTTAGATTTAGATATTTTAAATTAAAGAAGTTTAAAGTTTCTAATTCTATTAAACTAATTTTAAGTGTATTTTAATTAGTCAACCCTTATATGTATTTCCTATTAACTATATTTATTTATACTTTTTTATACTTTTAATCTGACCTGCATTTCATTTAAATATGCCAACTATGTTTGTACACAGTATTTTTAGTCCACTTTCTATCCCATATCATTGTTTACTTTAGTATATTGCTCAATCTCTGTTATTAAACTGATTACACATTTACATCATTTTCGTCTATTCAACTTTTAATATTCATTTCAATTCTTATTGTAGTCTTTGTTATTATAACATAGTGTTGCTTACTTATAAGAATGGAAGCACGTGGCAGGTTCAATTTCAAGTCATACGGGATTGAAAATTCCCCAAATTCTGAGCTACTATGAGTGTTCCCTCCCCTGACAATGGCGGATGAGTAATAAGTAGTTAACTTTAATATAAGATTTGCCTTAGTACCCTCTTCCGCTTCTCCATACACAAAACGTTTAGCCTGTGTATCCCACCCACTCTTTCACCAAAACAAAAGAGCAGAGCAGAAACGTAATCACGTGACGAGTTCCAAACCAATCACAATATTTCAGCCTCATCGGTGGTGTCTGCTCAGCGCAACTTGAAACAATTTCCGCTTTCTTTTTATTACGCGACATCAGATTGGGACAACCAATAAAACTTCAAAACAAGCCGACTCAAACAGTAAAATTGCGCCTACAAAGCGAGATATCAACAGACAACTGCATCAAATGTTGTGAAATGATTTGAAATAGCTCGGTTGACTGGAAAACGTGTATGTTGTTCTTATTATGTTTAGATTTGTTCCGAGTAACAACACAAACATTTTTTAAACATTTCATTGAGATATTGTTGTTTGTGTTCCAAAGAATCATGGGCCTAAAATAATTTCTGCTAGTATTTGAATTTCTGCGCCACTCAAACAAATTCTGTTTTCAATGTTCAGCGAATGTGTGAATATGATTACATAGAGGGTTTTTTTTTCTCTAAATGCGTCCATACAAATTTCTAAAATAAATTACTAATACAAATATCTACATTTAAAAAAACGTATACTGAACAAAATATTAAGATACAAATGAATATTGGTGACGTATGATAATGCATTCTATATTATGTGTGACATTCTTTATGACCCTATGAATGTGTGATTACCCCCTTCGGTGGTCGCATGGTCTAACGCACCACTCACACAGTACACTAGAATGCCGATGATGGAGATATCAAGGTTTTAATCTCAATCGTGTATACTAGGGTTGTTTTCCAAAATAATTTTCCACTCTCCCTCCACGAGAATGCAGCTATAAATATAATATTCCTAATCCCTAAAACCATTAGCGTAATACATAAACATATTACCCAAACGGGTAGTAAGACGCGAGGCTAAAAAAAGAAAAAGAGGCGAAAACACATTTTCCATGTATTTTCGCATGTCAGCAGAATGCTCATATTAAATTTTAATATACTGAACCCCACAGAGCCGGTAACATCTCTATCTCACTAATAAACATCTCCACATCTTAACTCTCAAAGGATAGTTGGCATGACATCTTATAATAATATATAATCCAACAAATGCTTGTCTGACCCACCATCACGTGGCTCTCTTTTTTAGAAAGAGTCACGCGTATTTCTTTTGCTCGTAGAAACAACAATGTATCTACACCGGTCGCGCTGAAAGAAATCACACGTCGCGAGATCAGGTTATATTGCGCGGCTGCAGCTCTGCTAGTTTAGCTGCGCATGATCGCGGAAACATTACCATTTAAAACAACATAACGGCTAGCAGCGCTGCTATTTTAGCTGTGCATATTCGCGGAAACATTACCATTTAAAACAACATATCGGCTAGCAGTGCTGCTAAATACGCTGGTGGAAATATGCTCACAGCGCTGCTTGGCGATACATGGTTTTAAATAGTCGTGTTTCCACGGGCGGCAGAAATACGCGCCACTCTTTCAAAAAAGAACCATGAGTTGTGTTAGGATCGCCATTGAATGATTACATATTACTATAAATGTCATACCAATATTCTTTTCACAATTTTGATGGGTAACTGTTTTTTAATGGTTAAAAATAGATGCTAACGCCAGTCTGGGATTAAAGATTATAATGTAATAATTCAAAGGATTCTAATGAGATAAGAAAATACTTGAAACATGTATTTTTCTCTTTCCTTATTTTATTATTTAAAGTGAGAAATACACAACACGTAAATTGAATGTATAACACTGTCTTGTTACGCGCGTAGATGGTCGAAAGGTCTAAGACATCATTAACGCAATAGACTGGACTTCCTATAGCAGAAAGATCAGGGTTCAAATCCCGGTTGGGTGTATTGATGGTGTTTTTCCCCTAAAAATGATCTTAACTTATTTTTTATGCATATGTGGGTACATTTAATCTTAATTCAACCTTTACAAACTCTAACACTCTAGCATAATTAGTACATATATGCATATAAACCGAACGGGTAGTAATACGCAGCGCTAAAAAAAAGTATTGTTTCTAGTCTTGATGAGAATAGAGGATTAAGCCATGACGCCATATTTTAAAATATGCCTACACTTTTTATGTAATAAAACAAATGAAAGTGCTTCGTTCTCGATTGAGGAAATGGCTACAAATGAGTTTATGGACCAAAAGAAACTAGCCTAGAAGTTGGGAAAAGTTTCACCATTAATGAAGAAGTTTATTATAAAATCAGCTGAAATTAAAAGTAGGGCTTACTGTCTGTGAAGAAGCCTGAGCCTTTCATAGTGCAGTACAAAACTACTTTTGAAGGAAGTATTTCATTCATCTAATTCTATACAAGGCAACGAATGAGGGGAAGAAACTCACTAACTCATATTAAACGAAAGCTTCAATGAGCCTCCTCGGAAACTATCTGTTAAAAAGAAGGATTAAGTATCATCGTTAAATGTATAAATACATTTAAAGGTATCGCTTTGTTGTCAGAATGTGAAACCTCAACTGTTTTGGGATGTTATCAGGAATATAACCGCGGCTAGAAATATTGAAGACGACCATGATGATTGATAAGTGTATTAACGATATAATTGAATAAAAACAGTCGATTACTTGATTGAGTATGCAACATCAAATTAAAATATTATTTTGGTAATATTTATTGTTTGGTTCCATATGATAATATAGATTAAAATAAAATATAATAGAAATTGAAATCGGAGAAAATAGAATTGCTGTAGAATTCTAATATTTTTTTTTGTAATAAAGCTTTTAGATAGCATAAGATAATATTGATAAAGTGAAAATTTTCCATTTCATATAAAGATAATTGAGGGGGTAGGGGCAAAAACATGATAACACTCATTTGACGACAAAATATGCTAGTATGGTCGCATACCACTTGAACTACAAGTTGTTTTTAGTCAGTCAAGACCTTGGGGATAATTAATATCCATGAATATTTTACTTATTTTTTATAGCTAGATTTCACGATTTTATAGAGGTTTGAATAGTGAAAATATCCTATATAATCAATGAGGGTTATCATGTTTTGCCACGACCCCCTAAATTATGAATGCAATGCAAGAATAGACCTATCACAAAGTGTTTAAAAAATATTGTTTGCTTTTAGAGTAATTATTACTAACCATGTTTTACTAAACCCAACAAAATACGTATATTAAAGGTTGTTGAGACAAGACTATTAATGAAACTTAAAAAACAGCTTTTGATAAAATTCAAGTGTTTTGAACTGTCATTATTTTATTGAACCGAGCAGTTGATTTGTTCCAAGAATAAACAATGTTAGTGACCTTTTAAAGATTTAATTTTTCCTTTTAAAACCTCAACAAACTTAAATAATTCAATAAATTTGTTTTTGTAACAATAAAAATGCCAAGCAAGGTGCTCCCACGATGTGTATTCCAAGGGTGGAGGGGGGTAAGTCAATTTAAAGAATAAGAAAAGTTACCGAACAAAAACAAATATTTTGAAAATAATTAATTCAAAATTGGTTTGAACACCCTTATGGTGGAAATGCGAGAAAAGGTCTGTGTTTTTGCAGTTTTTATAGCAAACATTCTTTGATTAAAATAAATCTTATGTTTCTACTGGAGAAATATTAGACTTTAATTTTCTTCAAATGGTGATATTAACAAATATTATTATTAGTACCGCTTCTTACTACCTGGTCGGGTTATACGTACTTACGCTAATGTGTAATGATAGGGTGATTGTGAGATAAAATGAAGGACCTACAGTTTAACGTGGAATCCGAACCACGGTGGAGGCATGGCATTCACCACATTCACAAGTTGTGATTAATACACGTCTTGTCAGAGGTGAAGGAAGGAATTGGAAATCAGATAAATCTGTGCCGGGACCGGGGATTGAACTCCAGACCCCCAGCACAGAAGTCTGACACCTTACCCCTAGACCACCAGATCACTTCTCAAGAATTTTTGAACATCTGTCAAGGGTGTCCTGGAATTTAACGAGATTTTTTCTCTCTTAATTCAAAAAATTGTTTTCTAATTCCACTCTAGTCATGACAGTTATTCAACAACTGTTGTATAAGCATGAGAAGAAAATTAAACTCCGTGATTTTACTGAAGTAATATTTTATTTTGGCCACAATAAAAAAAAGTGGCTATAAAAACCGCAAACACTCCAGTATTTTTTCAGGTTCCCTACATCCCCACCCATCTCAATGTGGGGATTCCACTTAAGTTACCTAAGACAGCGAACAATAAGATAACAAAAACGTCATGGTTAGGTTGGCGGTGGGAATGTCGAACATAATTTGTAAATATCAGACATGGCACACTGACGACAATATTATTCATCAGCAAAGAGAACTAATTCACAAAAGGTTGACGCAAACAATCCTAGAGTACATCCGTTGGCACGTAACATCCAAGGCCTTTCCCGCCCCCCCATTTCCCGCGATACCAAGCATTGTCAGTAGTAATTACATTCACTATCTTCCTTCCTGCAAGAATCACAGTCTCGAGACTTTATTTTCCCAATCTTTCATGCGTACAGTTTTATTTAAACTAATATCTTTGTGTTATTTATTTCCTGTCGAGCCTGTATCAAGAAACCGCCCAGCTATTGTTATTGTACGGCATCTCAGCTCAGTCTGTAGATAATCTTCTTACCGATTTTAGTGACTTATCACACCGGTTATTGTGACAAACAGCGATTGGACATAAATGTCCGACCATTTCACTGTCAACAAACTGGGCAGCATTTTAGTCTATTTTCTTATAAATTAAAATTGATTCAAGTGATGAGAAACTATAGTGTTTTTAAACATAAGATGGGGGAAGAGAAGAAGGAAAAAAAAATACACGAAAATACTTTGCTACGAGATCGGATGAGAGAAAGACTCTTTGCTATACACACTCGATCAAAGGCATCCCAAATGAGAGGACAATTCCCTACATCGCCTATTAAATATTCGGTGTAAGTAAAATTAAAACTCATGGCTAGAACAATAAAAACAGTTGTGTTCTTAACGTCGACTCAACAACCAACTTCAGTAGCTTCGTGGCTTCTTTGGTGCTGACTTAAGCTCACAGCTGACTTCTGACAGTCAACATTTAGGTATATACCTAAATTTTGACTGTCAGAACTTTGGTGGCCGTGCGGTCTAAAGCTTATTCTACACTAGTGGGTAGAACGCGGTGGTTTTGCCGCTAGCGTACGCCAACAAAATCTTTAATCTACACCTGACTGTCAAAACGCGACTGTTAAACAGCTACTACAATAAAACGCTACTGATTCTACACTAGTGATTTATATGCCGCGGTTGTTGCTTCAACTTTTACAGAATGGTTTTAAAATGGACATTGTAGAGGCTGGCTGTATTGCAGGGTTTATTTTGTAAGAGGAAACTCGCAACAAAAACTCGTCAAAAGAGACGTTGGTGGACTCACTCCACATTATCGAACCGTCTCTCAAAAGGACAGTTTCATATTATGTTTATGAATCATAGAATGTACCAAGAGAAGTTAATTTTGTACAACATGTCTGTGGTTTAATTTAATGGACTACTTGGTTTAGTTAATGAAAATATTGCAAAACGTGATACCATCTTGAGGAAGAGTATTTATTGTTCCTGCTGAAAGACTTGTGACATTGAGGTACAACTGCCTGTTAATGCCTGGAGTAGTTTGATTCGAGTTTCTACCGCTAGGTGGTTTTAACTTCACCAGAGGTAGCGGTCAAAATGCTGGTCTAGACGAAAACTTATTTTCTATCTTGATAACAAGGGTTTCATTCGAAGGCGTTGCTAGCGTTTTAACTGATAGAGTTAACCGCTAGTGTAGAATAGGCCTTAAGGTGGGGTGCTAGTGAGCGCAAGTTTAGTGCATTAATTTTACAGTTTTTATAGCACAAACATTTTTTGGCCAAAATAAATCAAATATTTCTTCTATAGAATCATAGAGTTTAGTTTTCTGCACATGCTAATCTCAACAGTTGTTGAATATCTGTCATGAGCATGGCGGCATTTGGTGACAAACTTTTTAAATAAAGAGAAAAGTTTGTCACCAAATTCTGCCATGCTCATGACAGATATTCAACAACTGTTGAGATTAGCATGTGCAGAAAACTATACTCTATGATTCTATAGAAGAAATATTTGATTTATTTGGCCAAAAGATGTTTGTGCTATAAAAACTGCAAAAATACTGCCCTTAACTCACGCTCACTAGCACCCCACCTTAAGTGTGGAAAAAAATAACCCAATGAATAATAATACAATAGTTGTAACAACTCACTTCGGTGGCCGCATGGTCTAACGCGCCACTCTCGCAATAGACTTGACTACCAACGACGGGTAGATCGAGGTTTGTTTTCCAAAATGGTTTTCCACTGACCTTTCACACATAACCTCCCTATCCCTAAAATCACTAGCGTAATTAGTATATAAGCCTATAACCAGAACAGGTAGTAAGGTGCGGTGCTAAAAAAAAAACACCAGTTACTGGTGACGATCACAGATGTCTCCGTGTGAAAAGGCCCTAAGGGTCACGGGTTTCATTTCTCACAGGGACAAGAATATATCGCTTTAGAACTGAACAAGAGTATGATGTTTGGTTGTTGTACTCGTTTTCATGTTTCAGGTACTATACTAAAGAAGAAGACGTGTTTCTTAACTGGGAAGTACATTTTTCTTCTTTGGGAAGTCTTAGCTCACGTGATCCTCATTAAAGGAAGGTAATGTGAAAAAAAACCCATATATCTCGCCAATTTTCTGCTCGCAATAATGAGTAAAACTTATTCCTAAAAATGCGAGCGACTTGATGCTAAAATTATGGAAATACTTTATTATTATTATTATTATTATTATTATTATTATTATTATTATTATTATTATTATTATTATTATTATTATTATTAGCACCGCGTCTTACTACCCGTTCGGGTTATACGCACTTACGCTAATGTGTAATGGTAGGGTGATTGTGAGATTAAATGGAGGGCCTACAGTTTAACGTGGAATCCGAACCACGGTGGAGGCCTGGCATTCCCCACATTCACAAGATGTCTTGTCAGAGGTGAAGGAAGAGTTTGGTACTCAGATAAATCTGTGCCGAGACCGAGGATTGAACCCCAGACCCCAGCACAGAAGTCCGACACCTTACCCCTAGACCACCAGGTCACCTTTTGAAATACTTTATAAACCTATATGTATGTGCAACTAGAGTAGGTCTTATGCATAAAAAAACTAGGGCTAGCACGTAAACAAATGTATAATGCATGCTAAAAAAAATACTAACTATATTTTGTTTAGTTAAGCTGAGATAATATAGAGCGTTTTAGGTTTGATTTTGTTAACAGTCTACACTATAGCGTCAGTTTATTGCCAATGAGCGATATATTATCCGAGTAAACAGGATGAGGATGGCGAATGTTGTGGAAATTAACCAGTATTCACAAGTTGCTAGAGAGCTCGCTCATTCATTCTACTGGTGGATAAAGACCTATAATTACGAAATTATTTTCTGATCGGAGTGTGTGCTAGTTGATTGACCTACTGACTAATTTTACTGCGTGCTGAGTAAGCGATGTTTCAATAGAAAACAGAAGAACGAGATGAAGGCAAGTTTTTCAATGGTTCTTATAAATACAAGGATTATTTGCGATTTATTCTAACAAGGAGTAATTCAATTGGTTGAAATTATAATTTGTAAGGGTACACTGTAGGTCACAAGTGTACAGCATGTTTTACATAATTGAAAAATTACAACGGGGAACAAGGATCAAATTGAGTACAGTTGACTTTTTTTTACACCACTGATTCACCACTGAGCAATCCGAAATTATTTCCGTGATCAGAAACCTCAGTTATAGTTTGAGGCAGAGTCTGTTATGGACGTGAAGGGACGTCGTTTGCTTAGGCCTAATAGCTACCAGAAACACAACCATCGATGATTCGGGGGTTGGCTTTTATACTGCCACGTGTACACTTCATTTATTCCTAAATTGAGCTCGACTGCTGAGGAAGGAGAGATCGAGATTCGAATCTCGGTCGGGTGAACTGGGGGTGGTTTTTCCTAAATGGTTTTCCACTCTTTCTCCACGCAAATGCGGGTTCACTTCCTCTAATTAAACCTTCCCAATTCCTAAATTCATTAACGTAATTAGTTCTTAAAGCGTGTAACCCGAACGGGTAGTAAGACGTGGTGCTAAATATTATTATTTATTTATTCCTAAAGGTAGCCCTATTATTATTATTATTTACCAAACGTAATGAGGTCCTGTGTAAACTCAAACATTTGAAATTTCGTCTATCTGCCCAGATATTTGTTCCACGACAGTTGTCAAATACGTGGGTCAATTCAAAATCTGTCAAGGACATTCAATGAACCTTAGCCGAACGATGTCCTCATTAGATTTTTAAATCTGGTTTTCCGTTTCAATATGGCAGCTGATCAAAAAGTTTTTCATTTAATAACTTATCCCAAGTGATTTGACTTTAAAACTATAAGCAAGAAATCAAGTACATAGTCGTATTTTTTTTTTTTTTACATTATTGCGAGACTAAGTTATAAACCACGTGAGATTATTCTAAATAAATACAAATAATTATTAAATATATTATTAATTTGTTTTCTGTCTGACTTTATCAACAAGAAAAATTATCAACTCTAAGTCCAAAGATAAATTATATGAGATATTTTAACATGAAATCCGAAGAGAAATCTTAAGACTGTAGTAAAGATAATAACAAGACATAATTATTAACATGATGAGCATTTTTTGAACAAAGGAAGCGAGGTCTACTGTTCACAAAGCTACTTATATCATTTTTTGAACAAAGGAAGCGAGGTCTACTGTTCACAAAACTATTTATATCATTTTTTGAACAAAGGAAGCGAGGTCTACTGTTCACAAAACTACTTATATCATTTTTTGAACAAAGGAAGCGAGGTCTACTGTTCACAAAGCTACTTATATAATTTTTTGAACAAAGGAAGCGAGGTCTACTGTTCACAAAGCTACTTATATAATTTTTTGAACAAAGGAAGCGAGGTCTACTGTTCACAAAACTATTTATATCATTTTTTGAACAAAGGAAGCGAGGTCTACTGTTCACAAAACTACTTATATATATATATTTTTTTTAGCACCACATCTTACTATCCATTCGGGTTATACGCTCAAGTACTAATTACGCTAATGGGTTGAGAATTGTGAAGGTTTAATTGAGGAAATGCACCCACATTTGCGTGGAGGAAGAGTGGAAAACCAGTTAGGAAAATCACCCTTAGTTCCCCCGATCTCCACGTCTTCCGCAGTCTAATATAATACGAGAGTAGCGCGTTAGACCACGCGGCCACCGAAGCGGGTTACTAGTTAATGGAGTTTTTAAACACATCGATAAATAAAGTTCACTATCGCCTTAGTTAAAAACGTTGTAAAATCTCAAAAATAGGAGGGAAGGGACTAAATAACTATATATCAAACCTTCTTAGCACAAAAGATGAATGCACTAAGTAAAATAACAAAAAACAAAGTGATTAAAATATTATTATTATTATTATATTATTATTATTATTATTATTAGCACCGCGTCTTACTACCCGTTTGGGTTGTACGCACTTACGCTAATGTGTAATGGTTGGGTGATTGTGATATGGGATCCGAAACACGGTGGAGGCCTGGTATTCCACACATTTACAAGTTGTGATTAATACATATCTTGGTGACCTGGTGGTCTAGGGGTAAGGTGTCAGACTTCTGTGCTGGCGGCCGGGGTTCAATCCTCGGTCCCGCCACAGATTCATCTGATTACCAAACCCTTCCTTCACCTCTGAGAAGACGTGTATTAATCACAACTTGTGAATGTGAGGAATGCCAGGTCTCCACCGTGGTTCGGATTCCACGTTAAACTGTAGGTCCTTCATTTCATCTCACAATCACCCTACCATTACACATTAGTGTAAGTGCGTACAACCCGAACGGTTAGTAAGACGCGGTGCTAATAATAATAATACACATCTTGTCAAGAGGTGAAGGAAGGGTTTTACAATCAGATAAATCTGTACCGGGACCGAGGATTGAACACCGGTCCCAAGCACTGAAGTCCGACTTCTTACCCCTAGACCGCCAGGTCAACAAAGTGATTAAAATCAAATATAACAATTAATTTAAAAAAAACCAACATGAGAATAGGTAAATGAACTACTCTAAAGAAAAGACTAAAAGAGCGTTAACAATATCCTCCTTGTCTCTTCACTAGAGGGACGCGTGTTGACCGCGGAGCTAGCAGGTTTATCGTTGTATTGTACAGGTGTAGAGCAGTGTAAGGGTAGCCCCGGGGCGTTGGGTGGCTGTTATACAGTTAGTGGGCCACTCGGTCATCGCACGAGGCAATACTATCTATCTGGTTACCACACCACACAATGAAACACAACAGTTCTCTCTTCGTGTAGCTTGTTTGGAGCGGGTGGCCGGATACCATCTTACCTGAGAGAACGAACTACTCGTCGTACTAACGAGAAAAATAACAAACGTCAGCTTTTCTTACGTATCTGAATCAGAGGGATTTGTTTACCATGATTTTGGTAGGAAGCCCCTTCTGTAAGGCCTTATTTTGTACCAGAAAACTATTGTATAGTAGTATTTTGGTAGGATGGAAGCCCGTGAAAAATTGTCTTCCTACCAAAATAAGGATATAACAAAACCCTGGGACGTTTCACAAGTTTTGGGATTTTTGTGTGAATCTAGGGTTTAAGACTTTTTTAGAGACTTCTGCAACCTTTTTTTTATGATATATTACCGTTCGTACATTCAACGACTAACTTAAATTATTCATCAACATTAAGGGGAATTTCTGAGCCCAATTTTTCTTTTTAAATTATTTGAGGTATTCATCGTGCACTTTCTAAATTGACTTATTATAATAGCATACTACTCTTAACTCAGTTAAAATCTCTACTAGACAGAAAACATAGCCCCCTTGCTGTTAACTCATAATTGTGAACCCTAACTACTCCGACGATAATTTTGTTGGCTATAACAGGAATCGAACCGAGGACCCTTGGATAAGTAGGCAAACAACCTACCGAACAAGCTAAGCTGTTGGATCTGCACACTGTTGTTTCCTCGTCTTGTTCCTAGGCGAATGCTGGTGACTTTACTTAAAATACATGCCTTAATTATCTGTTTACCTAAATTAAATGGTTTAATCCGTTGATAGAAGGATTGGCACATGAACGTATCAAACAAATGTTGTTTTAGCCAAAATAAATCTTAAAATTTCCCCTTGAAGTATTCGTTATTTAATTATTTATTATTTTAGAATCACGTCTTACTACCAATTCGAGTTAAAGACTAATGTTGTTATTATTATTATTATTATTATTAGCACCGCGGCTTACTACCCGTTCGGGTTATACGCACTTACGCTAATGTGTAATGGTAGGGTGATTATGAGATGAAATGAAGGACCTACAGTTTAACGTGGAATCCGAACCACGGTGGAGGCCTGGCATTCCCCACATTCACAAGATATTTTGTCAGAGGTGAAGGAAGGGTTTGGAAATCAGATAAATCTGTGCCGGGACCAAGGATTGAACCCCGGCCGCCAGCATAGAAGTCTGACACCTTACCCCTAGACCACCAGGTCACCGACTAATGTTCTAGTAATGCTAGCGATCAAGAGGGTTGAATTTAGCGGTAGTATAACCGCTTTTGCGTAGGAAATGGAAAACCTTTTAGGAAAAACCACCTTCAGTTCACCCCGATTAGGATTTTAACTCCGATCACCCCGTCATCGGCAGTTCAGTCTATTGCGAGAGTGCTTTCTAACGTTTTCCATACAACTTGAAAATGACTTAACTAATTACTGACTCGAAATGGAAAGGCGCTTATTTGGTTTGACTAAAGTAGATGTTTGTCGATTAGCTTACCAGCTTGCTTTGAAAAACTTGTATATTTAATAAATATGTTTAACACCGAAGAGAAACGGCGGGAAAGAAATGGTTGAAAAGAAACTACTAAACTCCCTCGGCACGTGAACCTGAAGGTGTGTCTATTTCAAGATCCAAAGAGAAGTGTGTTAGAATTTTTTTCTAAATATTTGTGAAATTTATTATTATTATTATTATTATTATTATTATTATTATTATTATTATTATTATTATTATTATTATTATTATTTAGCCCCGCGTCTTACTACCCATTCGGGTTATACGCTTTAAGTACAAATTACGCTAATGGATTAGGAATTATGAAGGTTGAATTAGAGGAAGTGAACCCGCATTTGCGTGGAGGGCAAGTGGAAAACCATTTAGGAAAAACCACCCCCAGTTCACCCGACCGAGATTCGAACCTCGATCTCCCCGTCCTCAGCAGTCGAACTCAACACGACTAGCGCGTTAGCCAACTACGCCACCGAGGCGGGTTGTGAAATTTAATTTGACAAGATAAACAACAATCTCGACTAATCCTTTAGCTGCGATGAAACGGAGATTGACTCAGTCCAGCAAGTAGAGGAACACTTGGCACTGTATTTAGTTATGTGTATGAGTCCTAAAGGAAGATTCATTCCATCTATGTTGATTTTACTCAGAACAAAAAAAACTCCAACATGAAGAAAAGGAGCTGATGAACGGAACACCAGTTGGTTCAATTTTCAACTGACATATTTCCAGTTGGATCCAGAAAGAACAATTCCCTCTGTAGCTTAAAAAATATTATGGATTACATAAAACCAACTAAATAAAACCCCGTATTACTGGTGTTTGGAGGACACTATTGCCATACCTAACACGTCCGCTCAGTGTAGCACCGCAACGGGAAGTCACGATAAAAATAAAACTTCACTATGCCAAAGAAGCCATTGGAGAACAGAACCAAACCAGGACCGCCGAACCCACCGGTCCGGCACACACGTGAGTCCAATAATGACCTTGATCAATTCACATTATTAATGTCAGAGTTATCAGCCTATGACCCCTGTGCCACTATTGTGCCCACAGGTCAGTCCACCAAAAGAGCCAGAGAAGTCTCTTCAGCAGCAGAGTCAACCAATGGTATCACACCACCTTTCAAATACCAGACAACAAACCCTCTCCACATGATGGAGGATACAGGCGGGCAGATCCATCACTGTCCCACACCCCAGTGGCCATCTTCCGGATGTCCTTCAGCCATCAACACTCCCAGATCAAGAAGATCCAGATACAGATAGCACCAGTGATGGAGACTGCACATCATCACAGGAAGGCAACAGGGAGGAGGAAGAACTAGGGCTCATCCACCTGGCAGGTGACACGACACCCCACATGGCTGGACAAAGGGATAGACCCTCTGATCAGATCCATATCACCCAAAACCAATACACTGTAGGAAGAGATATTGTGAAGTATCTAGCAGGCTCCTCCCAGAAGCCCCCAACTGGCCTGAAGGAGGCACTCAGCAGATGGTTAACAGATGATTGGAGTGGGCTAATCAATCCCCCAGGAGAATAAAAGTGTCAAATGTTCCTAGCTGCCATCCCGACTACAATGGGAAATGCAGAGGCAATAAGCCACTATCAACGAGCCTGTAACAACCTAGAGATGGCCTCCTATCGTCAAGCATGGAATAACAATCCAGATGAGGTTGCAGTGCTTATGGAGACCTACCCAATTCCTTATCCTGGAATTGAAATGAACGCTGTGGATCCACTGCCACAAGAATTGCCACATTGAATTTGGGGAACACCTTGACCACAATCTCTAGGTACTTGCAAGACACCCTAGTGATACTCCAACGGGACATAGATCGCAATGCTGCTGCTCATAGAGGAGTGATAACAGATTATGTCAAGTCATGCAAAGCAAACACAGCAGCTACATTGCGTAGCCTTACAGACATTCTTGAGTCAGCTAAGTCAGGAACAACCTCTCTAGCTCCAGCAAGTTCCAAAATCATCCCACAGATCCAAAGGACACCTGCGGGGCCAACACTCAGCAGAGCCGAACCATCCTCAACCTCCATACCTCCACCTCCATTAACCAAGAAACCCATGTCTATCACCAAGGGAAAGCCAAAGACGTAGGCCTAAAATAATCCGTACAACCTGGACCATCTTGCAGAGACGTGGGCCTACAAGAATATCTACAACATGGACCATCTAACAAGAGACGTAGGCCTACAAGAATCTCTAAAACCTGGAACATCACGAAGTACAGTAGGATGTCCTAGCTTTGTGAAAACACAAGACTTAACCCCCTAATAATAATTTTATCCAAGGTTCAAAGTGCCCACTCAGGAGCCGTACAATTTATAGCCACCTCGCCCAATAAAATTAATCTTGAAGAAACACAGGAAAAGAAAACCAACATGTCTACTGGAAAAAAATAATTTAAACGCTTAGAATATAACTACATTTCTATATACCATCCTTATAAACACCAAAATTAAAAAATAAATCAAATGTAGACTCATCAGAGAGTGACAATGATTTTATTTTTAAGCTAGGGATGTTAGCTATATCTACGGAGCTGGACTTCAGAATAGGGAATATTTGATAAAATGCACAAAATGTAAGAAGTGAGCGCACACAGTTTGTGCCACGTGTAATAACAAAACCTTTGTGAGTGAAATGTGTGCTTGAAACTCAATTTTGGGCCCTCAAGTAATCATATGGTGTTACAAATAATTTAATTTAGTATAGTTTATTATTATGAGACCACCTGTCGTATAGTGGTCAGAGCTCATGGATATATATTTAGGGTACCAGGTTTGATCCCCGGCGATGACGGATTTTTATGTAAAGCAGTGAGCCTAGAAAACGAGGTTTAGCTCAACCTATTGAGAAAAAATTAGTCACTCGAATGAAAAAGTAGCAGCACTCCTCTAGAAAATTGAGAATAACGGCCGGAGGGTTCGTAGTGATATCCACATGACATCACCTATCCGCAGAAGTTGGCACTATCTTTGGCAGGTGACGGCAGCCGCTCGGCCGGTATTGATCGATTGCGGGCTTAAGCCATTTTAATGTATTTTGTTCAATATGATATTATTATTATTATTAATTAAACTTTTACATGAGTATGTATTTTAATTTGTTTGTAACATAACTATATTTTTATTCTTTGACGTTGAATTTGCTTATCATTTTAAATTCCATGCAGTACCCCCGTGTTAAGAATACCTCCATAATATGGGTCTGAATGGTTTTAATTTAATTTTGAATCAAATATTAGGATATTGCAAAGGTTTAAAACATTCTAGTGTGCCATAAATCAATAAACATATTGTGTATAAAGCGTTAACAGAGATAAAAATGTTCGACGTTTTATAATTTTCGTTATCTAAGACAGATACCTATAGTGTTCAATATTATTTATCTCCAATATTATTTTTATCACTGTAAAATACATAAGTGGAGCTTAGAGCTTATGTTATAGATGCAAAATAGCAGGTGTAAATATTTCGAAAAAGTTATTTTAAGGAAGGTATCTTGGTGGTATGAACCCTTATTAGAGTGTATTATTATTATTATTATTATTATTATTATTATTATTATTATTATTATTAGCACCGCGTCTTACTACCCGTTCGGGTTATACGCACTTACGCTAATGTATAATCGTAGGGTGATTGTGAGATGAAATGAAGGACCTACAGTTTAACGTGGAATCCGAACCACGGTGGAGGCCTGGAATTCCCCACATTCACAAGATGTCTTGTCAGAGGTGAAGGAAGGGTTTGGAAATCAGATAAATCTGTGCCGGGACCGAGGATTGAACCCGGCCGCCAGCATAGAAGTCTGACACCTTACCCCTAGACCGCCAGGTCACCAATAATAATATTATTATTAATAATAATAATAATAATAATAATAATAATAATAATAATAATAACAACACCAAGTTTTATCCGTTTGGATTATACGCGTAAATAATGATTATAATGATGGTTTTAGGGATTGAGAAGATTATATTTAGAGGAAGTGTACTCGCAATTGTGTAGAGGGAGCGTGGAAAAACCACCCTCAGTACACTTGACCGAGATTCGAACCTCAATATCCCCATCATCGGCAATTTAGTCTATTGCGAGAGTAGCGCGTTGGACATTGCAGCCACCGAAGCAGGTGGTAGTGGTAGTAGTAGTAGTGGTAGTAGAGGTGGTGGTGGTGGTGGTGGTAGTAGGCCCAAATACGCAGCAACACAAAGATTATCACAAGAACTGGTCCCGTTCCTGCGTTCCTTATTTAGGCCTTCACGTGTGGCACGATTGTCACCACGCGGAGCTTTCTTTGCGCACGCGCCGACAAAGGAAATTGCTCCACAGTATCAGCTAAGTGGGGACAGCTACCCCATATTAAGAGCAGAAGAGTATCCGCTACCATGGGCGAGTGATTAGATCTATTTCTGCTGCTAAAGCAATAAACTATATCCTTTGACATAATTAGTAAGGTTAAATATTTAGGAACGATTTTAACTAATAACCCGGTTCGATGGCCGCATGGTCTTAAGCTAGGGTTACACCGGAGAGAACACAACCGGACCGAACGTTCATATGTATTCGGTAACATTCACATATTACGCTCGCGATCAACACCGAAAAAGTACGGTTACACTAGACAGGACAAGCGAGAACAACACCGAACAAGTACAGTTACACTAGATAAGACAAGCGAGAACAACACTGAACAAGTACAGTTACACTAGATAGGACAAGCGAGAACAACACCGAACAAGTACAGTTACACTAGATAGGACAAGCGAGAACAACACCGAACAAGTACAGTTACACTAGATAGGACAAGCGAGAACAACACCGAACAAGTACAGTTACACTAGATAAGACAAGCGAGAACAACACCGAACAAGTACAGTTACACTAGATAGGACAAGCGAGAACAACACCGAACAAGTACAGTTACACTAGATAAGACAAGCGAGAACAACACCGAACAAGTACAGTTACACTAGATAGGACAAGCGAGAACAACACCGAATCGAGCGCCGTTCGTTATTGGTTCGTGAGTTCACAGGCGGATGTGATTGTGTTATACAAGAGTGGTTAAAATAGTTTGGAACAAGACAAAAAGTAGGAGGGAAGATGAAGATGAGTACTTACTTGTCTGGTTATGTTGAATGTTAGAGGAGGCTGAGAGATCGTCAAATTTGGATGTGTGAATTTTTAGGATGCGTGAAACACATGGAGGAAATACGTTACCACAACAGTTACAACTTGATCGTGGACTGGGACTATTCCATAACGTTTGTCGTAATGCCTTTTAATCAATCAACTCCATTATAAAATTAATTTAAACGCCACGCACAGCGGGAAGAAAACTGCACTACACTGAACTCAACCACTTGATGTTATACCCGGTCACACCGAAAGAAAACAGAGCAAATGCGAACACTAATATACTCTAATGATTCGTTTAAAAACCGACAATAGTCGGAGCACATGCGTACTCAAATTTGCTCCTAGTGAATACGTGCGAAGCCTACCGGAGGCTTTACGGCGCCTTTTTCTGTGTCGGTCACAATGAAACTAATTTCGTGTCCAATATTGCTCGTTCGCTTGAGTTCTCTCCGGTGTAACTCTAGCTTAATCGCTCTAGCAATAAAATAAACTTTCGATGATGGAGAGATCGGGGTTCGAATTACGGTCGGGTGTACTGAGGATGGTTTTACACTCTACCTTGACGCAAATGCAGGTACACTTCCTATAACTTTAAACTTCCTTATCCCACAAAAGTGTAATTAGCACAGAGGCATACAACCCGAACGGTTAGTAAGACGTAGTGCTAAAAAAAACTAACAATAACGATTAGAGTAAAAATTGGGAAAAGTATAAATTCGGGAAATGCATGCTTTTAGTCGGTCAGTAAGTTGTTGTAAATATCACCTGCTGTCCAAAAATATAAAACTCATAATATATAAAACAACAACTCTACCGGTTGTTCTCTATGGGTGTGAAACGTGTTCTCTTATCTTACACGACGAAAACAAATTTAGGGTTTTCGAAAACAAAGTTCTTATGAAGACGTTTGTTTCAATAAAGAGATGAACATTCTGGGGAGTGGAGGACGTTACATCATGATGAGTTTCATACTATTTACTCATCATAAGACATTGTTAGGATTATCGAGTGTCGTAGATTACGGTGGGCAGAACATGCAGCGCAAATAGGAGAATCTAGAACAGTTTTCAGGATACTGACTTGCAAATCCGATGGGAAAAGACCATTGGGAAGACCTAGACGCAGCAGGAGGATAATTTATTAGAATGGGCCTGAGGGTGTAATGAGGTGAACTGGATAGAACTAGCAAAATACAGGGAAAGAGAGTGTACTTTTTTAAGTGCGGCAATGAACACTCAATTTCGTAGTGCTATATAATAAGTTAGTATGGAATAAACCTAGTTTCTAGATCACATAATCAACAGGTTGACCAAGCTGAGGAAAATAATGCAAAGGTTTTGTGCTTTTAACAGTTGTCCCAATACCTAGAAGACTCTCGCAAAGTACATAACACATTCCCAAATGGTCAACGTACCACCCCAGTCAAAGTAAACGGCTACAAACAATAAGGATAGTGACACACCCACTACTACCTGTTCCAGTTCAAGAATGAGGAGGGAACCTTATTGGTAGTTATGAAGAGAGCACAACACACCAATACCTTAACAATAGACACATTTGGCAAAACTGTGAAAGCAATGGATATGGGTCTTTGCGAACCTGCTAAACAATTATCTCGAAATGATTTGGACCATATCACTTTGCGTCCAGAGGAGCTTCACATAGTAATGGCTGAGCAACGTGCAATAGTAAACTACATATAATATTGTGGGATCGATCTCTAATGGATACAATCGGACCTATACGGTGCTGCAACAGTAAGGCAAACAATTGAATGAAAGCATGTAAAGAGAGCTCATAAGGCTCACTTCACTACACCGTAATTCATGTGTATCCCATAAACATAATATTTTATTTTCTCTGACCCAATTGAATTGTTTTATTTTAAGAAGCATGCAAATAACTTTAAGCATTTGTGATAGGTGACAGAGTTCATACAGAAAATGCTATTTCCCAGTTGGATGGAAACTCATATCCTCTTCAAACTATCAAAAGCTAATATCTTCCTTAGCAGTTTAACGGCCACGCTTGTAATCTGTTTAGTGAAAATGATCTTTGATATGCTGTTGTTCATCTGTGCAGTACACACTGAGGATCGGTGTTTGCATCTTAAAACTCTTGAGGAGTTCACAACAAGTTTTTTTTTGCCCAAGATAAACTTAACTATAACAGAATGATTTCACTATATTTGCCTGAAATTAAACAATTGTCAATCATCGACCCAGAAATGTACCAGGAATTAATTTCTGGAAACTAGGTAGTAGATAAAAATATGAACGTTTATTTTTATTCCGTTGGTGCGGAACATTCTTTAGAGAAAATAAGTCAACAAATGAAAGTACTAGGAAGCTTAGTTGGAATTGCTCTAAATGCAAGTACTAAAACGAAGTACTTCCTTATTTCTCCAGAGATTGAAAGAGTTAATGAAGAAGCCGAGCTTAAGTCAAGAATAATAATGGAAAATAGAAGAATACATCACGAGTCTTCACCAAGCATTGTACAGTGGGAATAAAATAAAATATATAAATTGTGTTCTACAGTGATTATAGCAATCTTTTCAGTGAAGAAAGTGATGTATTATGTAATATGGTCATAAAAACTGTGATGCCTAAAGAGATTGGAAAGAAAATGTGTCAACAGCCAAAGATAGGTACAAAAATGTACACAGTGTTTATCAAAGAACGTCTAAAAGGAGGCTCTGTTACTTTTTTGGCATGGTTGAAAAAGCAGAAGCTATGCACACAGAAAAGTGCTGCCAAAAGTGACCAAGTTCTAATGGGAAAATTAGAGAACGACAATAAGTCAGGTCTTTGTTCACCAGACTCTTGATTGTTTGTAAATCAAGAACCGATGTCGACTTGAAACGAGCAATAGGGCCGTACGAGTTTTCAGTTGTTCAAAGATCTTTGTGAATTGTATCCTAGAAAATACACCAAAATAAACCTCCAAAAATGAGTGCTTAGCTGAAACCAGCAAATGCACAAATGTGGTTGATAATATGAGCCGGTATGAAGTAGTTGTGGTGAATAGTATGGCTGTCTTCACATAATGGGAAAGCCAGAATATGTAAAGAGCTGCTCTAATATTTCTGCTAACATTACCAAGTACGTAGTGAAAAATTATGCAAGCTTTGACGAAATCCATTTGGTTTTTGGTCGATACGATGTTAAGTGCTCCTTAAAATCCAAGACAAGGGGCGAAAAATACATGGTAATTCAGAACATGTGTACTATCGTATTACCAACTAAAGTGATATCTCGACACTTTTAATGGGAAAGCTTTTTGCTCACACAAAAACTAAGAAGGAACTATCAGAATTTCTTTTCGGGTATAGAGGGCCTATTGATGAAATTGTCCTCCGACAAACGTTTCCCAGAAGATACCCACACCTTTGCAGTAACAATTAGTACGGGTACTGGAAACCAAAAAGATAAATACATCTGAAGTATATTACAGATGCACTTAGACCTGAAAAAATAGCAGCATTAGCTGCATTTCATGTTCTTACTGGAGCAGTTGTTACCAGTTGATTTACAGGGAAAGGGAAAACGAGGTGTTGGCAGGCTTTTCTTGAGTTGTTACCAGCAACTGTTAATGCACTTTCATTCCTTGGAGTTGTATTACATCCATCAGATAACGTTACAGCTGCTATAGAAACTTTCTTCTGTAAAATCTACATGCCAAAAACACCTATCTCGTCAGTTTCTCAACTCTACTGGTTCATGTTCAAACGACAATAGGCACAAGCTGAAAACTGACACCAACAAAAGTTGCTCTACCCCAGGGTATATTTCTTGTCCATTACTAGCTACTCGTGCGGAACTATGGCAATGTATCCAATCCTCACTTCCACTTCACCAGATGGATAGTGTGGGGGATAAGATGGTGTCCTATAGTAAAGACAGAGCTACCAGGCCCAGAAACTATCAGTCACCTCATTAAATGTTGTCATAAGTTCAAGTGTTAACAGCAAGTATAAACTCAGCTGTACGGAATTGTGTGTGTGTTCAGATGATGGTACAGAATGCGACAACGTGAACATCAGTACAGCTATACATGTATATTGTTACAACTTTTATACTAATAGTTCAGTAGTTACAAGTGAAAAAGAAAGTGGTATTCAAAATTTGGATCTTCTCCTTTAACAAATTGACATGCTCATCTTGTGAAAAGATGAAATACTCTAAAGGTAAATTTTTGTCAAAATAGTGTTTTCCTTCATATTCCGGATTAACTTCTCTATTTACTCAAAAATTTCCACATCATAAAATAAATTAATAAAAATTACATTTCATAAAAACAACCTGATCCACCAAGGTATTTGACTTTAAGAAAATCATAGCCTGCCATCTTTAAATGGCCACCATTTTGTTTACACACATTATTTAAGTATGGCGCCAACAATGGTTTACGTATTTGAATAGTTTAATGACGTTGACAACTATTTTTCACTAAAAGCCTTCAACAAGCTGGTTTATAAATGGATTCAATAGTAGTAGGTCCTATCCTAATGAAATTGTCCTTAATCTTTAGAAAAATTACAACATATTTTATAAAAATAATAATAACGTAAGAGAAAGTACTACTCATTAAGTTTAAAATAATAATAATAAGAAGAAGAAAGATGAGTTCCGAGTGTCCGGAGCCAAATTACGCAAGGGCTAAATTTTAGTTTTTTAAAAAAGCAGGGTTTTCTAACTTTATGGAAAAACTACTCTATTTATGCAAAATATTGTGACTAAACTTACCTTTAATTATATTTTTATTATTATTATTATTATTGTTTAAAGGCCCATCGACACATCGAGGTCATTAGGGCCTTGAAATATATTAAAAACATAAATTATCTTTTTAAACCCATTGAAATCCAATAATCGGGTGCCGAGATAAAACAGAATTTAATATACCCGTGGTCGCCCTTTTGTTTCTTTGGATTTGTAAGGGCGTCAGCAAAGGTTTTCTAGTTCAGGAGATGTAATTGAGTGAATTTATATCAGTACCAAGTATTCCTCACAAAAAGCTTACGGGAGCATTTTTTATACATTTGTTTTAATCACAACTTGTGAATATGTGGAATGCCAGGCCTCCATCGCCGTGGTTCGGATACCACATTAAGCTGTAGGTCCTCCATTTCATTTCACAATCACCCTAACTTTACACATTAGCGTAAGTGGGTATAACCCGAACGGGTAGTAAGACGTGGTGATAAAAACCCTTATTGAAAGAACACGCCCTTTGCAACTGGCCTAAAGAAAGTAAATTAAGTGTCCTAAGTGACTGTAGACCAAGGCATAGCATGTTAAAGGATCTAAAGACTAGAGAAGTGAGTTAGAAAGTAAAAGCTGTTAAATACACTAATCAAGTTTCTTGCAAGACAATGTGTAAATGGATTGCCTTTCAAAAGGCTGATCCCATGAATGGTACAATGTCACCTGACGTATGCAAATAAAGAGAGTGCATTGTACCATTAAGCACTTTCACTGCCTTGAACACTAGCTGGTAATAATAAAGTGAAATAACATCCAAGGAGTTTATACAAGACCAGACACACAAGGTGTTAAGCGTCCTTACAATAATACCAACTTTCCAACACCACAGGTAACCGAATTCTCTAAAAGCAATTGACGTGAAAACGTAATAAACAAACAAATAAAGATTAGGTGTGTTCAGTAATGATGTTTCATTTTTTTATTTTAGTTTTTTAGCACCACGTCTTACTACCAGTTCGGATTATACGCTTATACACTTGACGCTAATGGTTTTAGGGATGAGATAGAATATATCTATAGAAAATATACTCAAATTTGAGTGGTAGGAGAGTGGAAAACCATTTTGAAAAAAAAACACCTCAGTACACTCGACCAAGATTCTAATCTAGATTTCCATGTCACCGGCGGTCTAGTCCAATGAGAGATTAGCGCGTTAGAAGATTCGGCCAGAGAAGCGGGTAGCAAGAAAACTGACGCCTGCAATTTTTCACCTGAGTAAAACTCTAACTACACTATTTAGTGTTGTGATCGACTATTGCAGACTAAAACTAACCAAAATCAAACAGAAATTTTAATGATTATAAAATGCCCAGAATTTGCCTAAGGAACGATCTAAAATGTCAAAAACAAAAGCAATCTAACCAGTTTAGGTGGCCGCATGGTCTAAGCAATAAGGCATTGTTACTCACCTCACAATAAACTAGATTGCTAATGACGGGAGATCAGGGTTCAAATCTCGGCCTGGGTCTATATTCACTAATGAGTGCAACTCTGCTCCGGCGCAAGTACAGAAATGGCGCAACTTTGCACATAAGATACTCCCAAAGATGCGCCTTATTTGTTTGCTCCATTTCCTTAGTCACTAAACAAGGCGCAAACTGGTGGCAAGATTATGGTGACGTCACCATAAACTTAATCAATTGTACTCTTTTTTACCAATCTTTGTGAAGAATTTGCTTTCAAAGTCAAGGCTACTTTATTTTAAATCTCTAATGAAAATGACAGCAAATACAAAGATGTCTACACATTTTGGTTATAAACTAGCAATAAAATTAGAAACGACCTCTTTCTTCTGGGTGCTTTACAAAAACAATATTAGTACATTATTTAGTATTTATTAGTATTATTAGTTCAAAGTTCAAGTTCTATTAATAAAACATTTATAGAAACGTTAAAACTTATTCTAAAGCTATGCTAACCGCCATATTTAGTGACAAGATGAATTTGGACTTGGAAGAATACAAACTTCTTTGGCTCTACATAAAGACACAGTTCGTGGTTTTGTTTGACGTTTTGTTTAGTAATAATACAAGAAATGCAAGCATTGTTTGAATGTAAAAATTCTACAGTAAAAGGTAAGTAATTACTTTGCTACCACTATCTGAATTGAAACAAATGTTGTGCTTGACAGACGTATGTTTTTATTTTTATTATTATTATTATTATTAATTGAAATACAGTTAACTTATTGTATTTTAAGCGAGTGCGATAATATGCCGCCATTTAAATTTATTGACGTAACAATCATGATTTAATAGTTGCGTCTGCTTCTTTTAGTGAATAGGGATTTGGGCACATTTTTCAAACTTGTACTGGCGCAACTATTTGCTCACGTTAGTAAATCCAGGCCCTGGAGTACTGGGGGGGGGGGGTGTTTCCCCCTAAACTGTTTTTCAATCACCCTCCACGCAAATGAGGGTACACTTCATATAAATTAAACCTTTTTAATCCCTACCACATTAGCGTAATTGGTACGTATGAGTACAACCCGAATGGTTAGTAAGACGCAGTACAAAAAAAAAAACCAGCAATATATGTTTTATGTATTTTCATTCCAGTTTTCCCGAAGTTAGGCACATTATCCGTGCATCCATCCCTTCCAATGCTGTACATTTAAAAATCATCAAAAGAAAATAGAAATAAATGTTGACTATAGCTTTAATACAACTATTCAAAACCGATATAAAAGTTTCCCAAAACCAGCTTTACGCTGTAGCGTTACCATAAAAAAAGTTGTCTTCAAAGATTAAAACAGGTTGACGTGACAGGAGTCTACGTTTAGAATGTACTTCGAAACTCCTCAAGAGATTGTTTGGTGACCTCAATCCCGTGAGTAAACGCCTCTATTGTAGTGAACATAGGTTCAACTCCCGTTGAAGGTAGCAAAGTATTACTCTGATATTTTTTTAAACTTCAAAATGGGTGTTAAATTAACATTAACTTCCTCTAACGCCCAGCTATACCGCATATAAGCTCAATGGCTTTTGGCAGTGCAACCCCCGGGACTCCCGACCAGGCCCTATGAGAGGGCGGTGCAGGGAGTACATCGTACCCGGGACCGAGGGTCTTAAAGCGGTCTGGGAATATCTCAGGAACTCAGAATTGTTTCGCATATATTGAAGAGATTTCCACTACCTACTATTACTAGTTTTTAGAGGCCTATGGGTATCATATGTTTTTATCATATTTTTCTTTTTTTTTTAGATATAAAGGAATAACTTTATATATAATTTTTCTCATTTTTTTCAGATATTTAAAAAAACAGAATTAATGAAAAATGAGGGGGGGGGGGGGCGAAAAAACGTTGTACCCCCTGATTAAATGCCTCTCAGAGGTCCTGTTCCCGACACTCTCTAGCCCACCAACTAGAGCGAACTATCTAGACTCGAGCCCTTATCAGGACGACTACGGGAACCCTCCCTCCTCCATCCCCAACGTTTCCAGGTCCTTGGCGGGAGGAGTTGGCTCCTCCAATGTGACTCCAAGCATCACAAGGGGAAGTCAAGAGTCTCAGCCTTTGGGATAGCTATAGTAACCCGGGGTGTTGCCCTAAGTGCCCAGCGGGGACCTCGAGGTGTGTTGATGAGCTATCCTCAGACAACCGGGTTTGCACATCAGCCATCCAGGTAAGTAGGTAGTAAATTAACAGTCAGGCAACTAACTGGTTTTTCACCCTTGCAGTATTTTTAATAGTCTCTAATTTCATTTCACAGCGCCATGATTATAGTATAATCGTACCGAAACATGTCAATTAAAGGCAATAATTGAATCGGCTTTATTTTAACATCGATCACCTGCTAAAAGGAGAAATAGTACTAAACAAGAATAAGACTTAGATTCTACACTTAACCTATTTTAATTACCAACGTTTATTCGCACTTCTAGACTTCACAATCACACTCTTTTGTACTACTTTGAAAGACGCTATTCCTACCAGATTAATTGTAGGTAACTATTCAACATCAGTGTTTGAATTTAAAAACTTGTATTATCCTCAATTTTTGTTCTAAATATTTTTAATTATTTAATATGTTGTAAATGATATATTTTGAATAGTCGTCAACTTATGATTTAATAATTGTTGTCGATGATGTTATTATATATTTTTAAACTTATCTTGACATATTTATGCTAGTTGTATTATTATTATTATTATTATTAGCACCGCGTCTTACTACCCGTTCGGGTTATACACACTTATGCTAATGTGTAATGGTAGGGTGATTGTGAGATGAAATGAAGGACCTACAGTTTAACGTGGAATCCGAACCACGGTGGCGGCCTGGCATTCCCCACATTCACAAGATGTCTTGTCAGAGGTGAAGGAAGGGTTTGGTAATCAGATAAATCTTTGCCGGGACCGAGGATTGAACCCCGGCCGCCAGCATAGAAGTCTGACACCTTACCCCTAGACCACCAGGTCACCCTGCTAGTTGTAAACAACGCTCAGCTGTTTTTAACATTAAAGTAAATCAATTTCAATCTTTTAATATTATTTAATATTTTATTAATTCATTAGTGTATAGGTGACCTGGTGGTCTAGGGGTAAGGTGTCAGACTTGTGTGCTGGCGGCCGGGGTTCAATCCTCGGTCCCAGCACAGATTTATCTGATTTACAAACCCTTCCTTCCCCTCTGACAAGACATCTTGTGAATGTGGGGAATGCCAGGCCTCCACAGTGGTTCGGATCCCACGTTAAACTGTAGGTCCTCCATTTCATCTCACAATCACCCTACCATTACACATTAGCGTAAGTGCGTATAACCCGAACGGGTAGTAAGACGCGGTGCTAATAATAATAATTAGTGTATAGTAACCTTTTACTTTATATTGCTAATCTTAAAGTTCTTATCCAAGTCTTAAACATAACTAACTGGTTGTTGTATTTCGAGGCAATGAATACGCAAAAAAATATTGTCAACTTATGTGGGGGGGGGGGGGGGGGCTTGTATTTAATACGCCAGTCTACACTCTTAAATGAAATTGGATCGCAACGACACACCCTTATCTCTTGTTCATGGCTTCGGACAGTGTCCCATGTAGCTTCAAAAGCTGATCGGCCGCCTCCAAGAAAATTCAGTCTGAATCTCGGTGGATTCTATATTGAGGTTCGCTATGAGTGCGGTCGCAGGCATCCGGACTTGTTGCAGCCGCAACCACTCATGAACCACGCTTCTGCTTGCGAAAGAAGGAAGACCATTAGGGTGGATCGAAAAAGAGAAAAGTTGGCGAAACGGAACGTTCGCGGCAGTAAAAATTGATGGTTGATACCAATGAGAAATTTCCAAAATATGGACTCGATCGGATAATATGATGGTTTACGTGAACGTATATGAAATACTGCAGAAGCTACAGTGTGTTTTCAAATGCCGTTGACCGGTTTGAGTTATGCAGCGATACTTATGGTCGTCATGTAGAATACTATTAGCCGTACTAACGATAATTGAACTATAATCACTAATCTTCCATTCTGTAAATAAATTATTTACTATGTCAATGTGCTTCATTAAAAGAGTACCCGACTTTTGGTCCAAGCTGTAAATAAATGGAAACCGTTGTTTTGTCGAGTCACCACAGAGCAGCGCTGACAAACGAACCTTCAGATTTAATCTGACTTTTTCACACCACAAAACCATTCATTATTAAGCTTAGTTTTGGTGGAAAGTTGTAGTTTTACTTAGTGGCAACATGGTAAATTATACTTCGTTATTGTGGAAATAACTTGTCTCAGAAAGATCACGGTTGGCGTAGGATAAAGTGTTTACAATCGTACTTCCTACCCGAATTTCCTTTTCCTCTGGCATACCATTTCTAAACCTTAAAGAAGCTACAGATAAAAATAAAAAATCACAAACAGCCACCCAGTTTGATGTTTTTAAGAAATACATATTTGTCGTAATTTCAAACATCCCTCCCTTACCCCCCAAAGAAAAATGTATATAAAATGGGACGTTTTGCATATTATGTAAAGATAAATTCAAATATAAATATGGGTTAATACTTTGTCTATGGGATGAACACAAGTGTTACGAGATGACAAATCAAATATTAGGTACTTCAGTAGAAAAAATTAGTTTAATTTTCTTCAAAAAGTAATCTTAAACAATTCCTGAATATTTACCATCAACATAGTGGCATTTGAAGATACTTTTTAAATGAAGAGAAACAGTTTGGGTCAAATTACACAATGTTCGGAACGAATATTCAAAAACTGTTGAAATTACTATTCGTAAAGAATTAAAAAACTGCAGACAGATGAAACAACTGTGCCTTTGACGATGATGTATTATTATTATTATTTTTATTATTAGAGCCTATAGACCCATCGACACAGTAATATCATTAGGGCTCCAAACGACATTTAAACATAATAAAATCTCCATAGAGTAAGTCATAATACTGAATTCACCTGTCGAAATATGCATATGAAAGCACTAAAATAAAATAACATACACAAATACTAAAATTATTTGCATTCAAATGTTAAAATTAAATCTCAGCATGAGACGAGGTTAAATCGAGACATTCTATTCGAGTGCAACTCAAACGTACTTTAAGCTTAGTTTGAGTGATACGTCTGATAAAAAAAACACCACAGGTGTATACACTACATTAAAAAGACAAAATAACACATTAAAATATACTAGTGCTTAAACTAATCTCAATGTTAAATAATATCCAAGTGAGCTACTCTAGAGTTAACTCAAATGGAATTTAAAAGATTCTCCTGGCGTATAAAACTGAGTAAAAAAAAGTCTCCAGTCGCACTGTCATGTAACAAATAATGAAGATACCATTAAAATTAAGAGCCAGAAGAATAGGGGAATATTTGCGACACTCAACCAAAATGTACAAAATAAGGGGAGCTTCGTAGAGATCACACACTGGAGGTGGACCTCCTTTTAATAAAAATCCATGGGTCAGGAAGTATTCCTGATGCGGAGTCTCGTCACGATGACCTATCTTCTAGACTTTCGTATAGAAGAGGGCCATCGCGACACACCGTCCCTGATGGACCGCAGCTTGTTCTGAGCAGGGGTCAAGACCCACTGCTCGTGCCAGGTGCGTAAGACCCCATGCAGAACATAACCCTTTAGATCTAAAAACATGACCCCAAACTCACCTCAGGAGGAAGATGGACTGCCTCCTTGGCTGCCTGGTCCGCCAGTTCATTTTCTGAGAGACCAGCGTGTCATGGAACCCAGCACAAGGCGAGCCGGGTGTTTAATAGACAAATTTTAAAAATATATTCTTGAACCATCCGCAAGAGGAATCAAAGAGTATAAAGTGACAATGCTAACAATGCACTCATGGAATCCGCGCAGATAAGAGCAGAACGGTGAAAATTATGGTATACAAAGCACAACGATTTAAAAATGGCGTATAATTTAGAGAAGTGGAGATATAATTTGGAAGGACTATTGCACACGTGTCAAAGAACGATAACATTCGGATCCCAACAGGCCTTGTACTACGCCATTTGGTTTCATACAATAGACGATTCGTAGGATGGAACATAGGACTATAGGTAACGGCGCTGTGGCAAACAATGAAACTTATAAACACACACGACGCCAAAATATAGGACCTCCAGTAGGAAAGAGTTGGTTTACCGGCATAAGCACAGATGCTCACGACTGGACTGGTATGAAAAGCACCAGTCGTATGCTAGCATAGCGGACATTATCACTTAGGAAGCTTTAAAGACTCACTGCCTATATACTCCGGTTTGTGAACCGCACCAATCTGAAAGACACACCAAAAAAGGAGCAAGTGGCATCAAAAGAATTACAAACCGTTCAAAAGAAGCATTTTAACAAAAAAATCTCAGAGCGTTAGAAGTTGGATACATCTATATACCTTATATAAGAAAACTCAGTCCTTTTATAGAAGAGGGTTTAGTCCGTGTGGGTGGACAACTGAGTAACACAACTCTTAACATTTGACTACCCCCCCCCCCCCCTGCATTTTTCCCAAAAAAGGATAATTTTGTTTATTTGATAATAGATAAGTGTCATAAGGACAATCTCCATATTGGGGCCCATCTTGTATTTTCACTGCAATGTTTTAAATTCAACCCCAAACCCAGCTTTCCAGTCATGGGTTACCTACTTGCTCCACAAGTCCAGGAATCCAAAACATTCATCCATACAGATGTGGAGTATGCGGCTCCCTTTAATACTACCCTAAGCCAACATCGAGGTTTTAATTCACAAAAGTCTTATATATGTTTGTATTTATTGTCACCAAAGCTCTATATTTAGAACCGGCACTGTACCTGTCCAAAGAAATTTTACCTGGTGATCTAAAGCAATTTCTGTGTAGACAAGGAGAATGTTCATCAATTTAATCAGGCTGTGGCACACACTTTGTAGGTGCGAAAGCAGAATTAGATATTTGTGTACCTTTCTTATTCTTGAGTCTATCAAAGGTCATGTCAGATAAGCTATAGTATAGAGGAATTACATGGCACTTTAACCACCCCCACCCTCTTCATCCCACTTTGGCGGCTTTGTTTGGTAGGCCAGAGTAAAGTCAGTGGAGAATGACCAAGTCAAGTATTGGTGCACAAATTCTCATCTTTGAAAAACAATCCACATGTTTGACTAAAATAGAAGCAATTTTGAGCTAACAAACACACTGTGTACTCTGTCAAAGCCCGAACGACATTTTGGCATTAGCAACATAGCTCATTTTTATAACCTTGTCACCTCTACAAAAAACTTCCAGATCAAGATTTAACCGTAGTCCCGTCGAATCGTTTGTCAAGATGGCAACTAGTGCAACGTCTTGTACAAGATTATTGGAAGCGTTGGCACTTGGAATATTTGCATACCTGGCAACAAAAGGTTAAGTGGAACACTCCCCAAACCCAGATCAAAGTTGGAATGATTGTGATCATCAAACAAGATAGCTTTCCTATATTAAAGTCGTTTCTTGGGGTCATTAAAGAAGTCTTCCTTGGCAAAGAGAGTGCAGTTCGAGTTCCCGCGGTAACTACAAGCGACCAGTGGTGAAGCTTTGCCCATTCCTTCACAATAACCTTTTAAAATACATTACTTCTAGGCTGGCGGTGTTGATATTTTAAAATACCTTTGGAATATTTTTGTTTAGCTTATTTTCATTCGTGCAATTCTTTAATCACGCTAGTTATATATCTATTCTGTTCTTCGGATGTTTCCTGCCATTTTTGTGAGTGTCCCGTCGTTTTTTTTTGTTTTTTTTTTAGGGTTTCCCTAAGTTTTGGGAGTTACAAGGAGAAATAAGGGAAAGTCTTTGTTTTTAGACAAGTGTGGATCCAATCGCCCTAATGTCAAGTTCAGGTTGTGCATGTGGTCCAAAATGTTCACGCTATGTAGGCCTAGTAGCCTTTTGGTACACAACAATGTCAAGTTCAGGTTGTGCGTGTGGTCCAAAATGGTCACGCTATGTAGGCCTAATAGCCTTTTGGTACACAACAATGTCAAGTTCAGGTTGTGCGTATGTGGTCCAAAATGGTCACGCTATGAGTAGACCTAATAGCCTTTTGGTACACAACAATGTTATTCCGAGAAAAATGTCGCGGAAATAACACAATTTTTTTTTAACTTTCCTTCCCGCTCTAACCCACATCATTCAAGATAGGCCTCATTATCGTCGATAAAGTACTGATGGGAAAAGTTAAGCTCATCTCGCAAAATGATTTTGCATACAGTATACCTTACTTATTTTCGGCGTGCTCTTTTATCGCGTGCAAACTGAGACAAACACGTAAAGCTAGGGTTGAACCGGCGAGAACAAAACCCAACGAGCAACAGTGAACACGACATTCATTTCAGTGTGACCGACGCAGAAAACGCCACTGAACAGCCTCCGGTAGGTTTGCACGTGTTCACTAGGAGCAAATTCAAGTTCGCGTGTGCTCCGACTATTGTCGGTTTTTACAAACGAATCATTAGAGTATATTAGTGTTCGCATTTTCTCTGTTTTCTTTCGGTGTGACCGGGTATAACATCAAGTGGTTGAGTTCAGTGTAGTGCGGTTTTCTTCCTGCTGTGCGTGGCGTTTAAATTCAGTTTATAATGGAGTTGATTGATTAAAAGGCACTACGACAAACGTTATGGAATAGTCCCAGTCCACGATCAAGTTGTAACTGTTGTGTAACGTATTTTCTCCATGTGTTTCACGCATCCTAAAAATTCACACATCCAAATTTGACGATCTCTCAGCCTCCTCTAACATTCTACATAACTAGACAAGTAAGTACTCAACTTCATCTTCCCTCCTACTTTTTGTCTTGTTCCAAACTATTTTAACCACTCTTGTATAACCAATAACATCCGTCTGTGAACCACGGATTAATAACGAACGGCGCCCGATTCGGTGTTGTTCTCGCTTGTCCTATCTAGTGTAACTGTACTTGTTCGGTGTTGTTCTCGCTTGTTCTATCTAGTGTAACTGTACTTGTTCGGTGTTGTTCTCGCTTGTCCTATCTAGTGTAACTGTACTTGTTCGGTGTTGTTCTCGCTTTTCCTGTCTAGTGTAACTGTACTTGTTCGGTGTTGTTCTCGCTTGTCCTATCTAGTGTAACTGTACTTGTTCGGTGTTGTTCTCGCTTGTCCTATCTAGTGTAATTGTACTTGTTCGGTGTTGTTCTCGCTTGTCCTGTCTAGTGTAACTGTACTTGTTCGGTGTTGTTCTCGCTTGTCCTATCTAGTGTAACTGTACTTGTTCGGTGTTGTTCTCGCTTGTCCTATCTAGTGTAACTGTACTTGTTCGGTGTTGTTCTCGCTTGTCCTATCTAGTGTAACTGTACTTCTTGTTCGGTGTTGTTCTCGCTTGTCCTATCTAGTGTAACTGTACTTGTTCGGTGTTGTTCTCGCTTGTCCTATCTAGTGTAACTGCACTTGTTCGGTGTTGTTCTCGCTTGTCCTATCTAGTGTAACTGCACTTGTTCGGTGTTGGTCTCGCTTGTTCTATCTAGTTTAACTGTACTTGTTCGGTGTTGTTCTCGCTTGTCCTATCTAGTGTAACTGTACTTGTTCGGTGTTGTTCTCGCTTGTCCTATCTAGTGTAACTGTACTTGTTCGGTGTTGTTCTCGCTTGTCCTGTCTAGTGTAACTGTATTTGTTCGGTGTTGTTCTCGCTTGTCCTATCTAGTGTAACTGTACTTGTTCGGTGTTGTTCTCGCTTGTCCTATCTAGTGTAACTGTACTTGTTCGGTGTTGTTCTCGCTTGTCCTATCTAGTGTAACTGTACTTGTTCGGTGTTGTTCTCGCTTGTCCTGTCTAGTGTAACTGTACTTGTTCGGTGTTGTTCTCGCTTGTCCTATCTAGTGTAACTGTACTTGTTCGGTGTTGTTCTCGCTTGTCCTATCTAGTGTAACTGTACTTGTTCGGTGTTGTTCTCAGTTGTCCTATCTAGTGTAACTATACTTGTTCGGTGTTGTTCTCGCTTGTCCTATCTAGTGTAACTGTACTTGTTCGGTGTTGTTCTCGCTTGTCCTGTCCAGTGTAACTGCACTTGTTCGGTGTTGTTCTCGCTTGTCCTATCTAGTGTAACTGTACTTGTTCGGTGTTGTTCTCGCTTGTCCTATCTAGTGTAACTGTACTTGTTCGGTGTTGTTCTCGCTTGTCCTATCTAGTGTAACTGTACTTGTTCGGTGTTGTTCTCGCTTGTCCTGTCTAGTGTAACTGTACTTGTTCGGTGCTGATCGCGAGCGTAATATGTGAATGTTACCGAACACATATGAACGTTCGGTTCGGTTGTACTCTCTCCGGTGTATCCCTAGCTTTAGGTACCTATAAAATAGCACTAATAATATACTGGTAATAAAATGTTAACATTGTTGACCGCGAACAAATGTGTATTATTTGCTCTTAAGTATGACCGTGTCCTGAAGTGTCACGTGATTTGTGTTTCAGCATGCTATTGGTTGATCAAAGTTTCTTTCGAGTCTGTTCCAAATAATTGTTGAACTTACCGAGTATAGACTATCATTTCACGCAGACATTGAACCTATATTAAGAAAGTAGAAAGGATGTTTTAGAAAATTTATTAGTATTTATTTGAGGTTGATTACATTATACTCTATTATTATTATTATTGTAAATATTGAAATTACGTGAATAACTTGAACGAGTAATGAGTGAGACACGATGGAAATAATAATTACAAAAACCAATATCATCGAGCAAAAGTGACAACTGCAGACCACACCAGGTCTTACTGTCTGTTCAGGTTATACCCATATTTACTAATTACGCTAGTGAGTTAGGAATTAGGAAGGTTGGATTCAGATTAAGTGTACCTGCATTTCCATGGGAAAGTGGAAAACTATTTTGGAAAAACCACCCTCACTTCACCCAATCGGCATTCGAACCCCAATCTCCCTGACATCGCCAGTCAAGTCTAATAAGAGTGTGACGCCTTAGACCATGAAGCCACCGAAGCAGATATGAATACATTAAAGTAGTTTTTAAAAGGAATTTTCTCAACTGTGAGGTTCCACCCTTTCTATTATGTTTTTAATATACTTAGATAGGTGGAGAATTTTATAAAAAAAAAACTAGGTTTTAAACAAAATATATAACCGTAACGCTGACCATGGAGACTATATGTCAGCCACATCTTATCTGGATTACCGGTGACACGGAAGCCGGAGTTCGAATCCCGTCCAGTGTACTGGAGATTTTTTTTACATTTATTACTGTTTCCATCCTATGGTTTAGGTCAGTTATTTATTCAAGCCATATATTTTCTACTACCGGCTTGCAAGGCCTGCTTCGTATGCCTTATAATATAACTTAAGACTAGGACGGTCACAACATCCAGTCTACAGCCGTTAATTTATCAACGTGAAAGGGTAAATCCACATTTTCATTAATAATAAATTTTTGGCCATGCCGGGAATCGAACCCGGGACTCCGTAGTTCCGTAGGCAGACAATTTACCGACTGATCTAAGGTGTTTGTCTATTGGAGGTGTGTTTTCTAACTGTTTAAAACTATTCCTCCGCGCAATTGGGGTACATTTCCTCCAAATTATACCCTTTCTACCCCTGTCCTACTAGCATAGTTAAATACAGATATCCCGGATGGCTGGTTAGGGGCTAGAGGGTAATTTCCCGTACAATGAGGAGGTCCCAGACACGTGTGAATCTACCTCAATAAATAATAATAAAGCCGTGTGAAGATGAAACTCTACAGTCGTTAAAAGAACACGTAAAGAGAAGAATAAAGCAAGATAAAACCAGTTGTGTGCAAGCAAAGGTTCACGTCTCGTGAAAAAATTCTAGCGGTGCCTACCTGTTGGATGTCAGCAGGTCACAAGGTAAACAGGGTGTCGAGGTAGCGTTACGTTTCACAGCATTAAAATAGCAGCATCGGTGCACCGGTGACTTGCGTCCGAACTCTGAGCATTGTTGCACGCAAAGTGACGCGCATGTTCAAATACACAGCACAACACTTCCTCGGCCATATTACAAGTTAGACCTCAATTAAACCGGATTAAATTATTTTGTACCAACATGAAGAAAACACTAAAAAGAAGAATAAAGTATGTTCGCTACATTATTGTTGTAAATAATTAAACTGTTCAAATCACGAGTTATTTGAATTGCTCAGATTGTGGACGATTGCGGGTTTTTGATGCATTTGAATCAGAAACATGTTTTGTTTTAATCAATATCCATTACGATAAATCAGAATTAATTAAATGATGAATTATATAATTTTTTTATTTGAAGTAACAATTATTAAAATCAAAATGTAACTATTTAAAAACAAAATCGAACTTAAATCTCAGAAAGTTTAATAGTTGTTTAATGATGTTTCAAAATTAATTGTTTAGCAAATTAATATTTATTTTCGAAAAAAAAAAAAGTTTTAAATAATAATAAGTATTTAATATCTGTTTACTCCACTTTTTAGTAATTTATTGTTTTGAAAAATGGTCCAAAATATATGATTGTGGACCAGATACTAATAAAACAGACGCTTGCGCGCACATACACACCACGCACGCACACAGACAACTTTTAAAAAACAACCTGCTTGACCGACATCCAACAGGTGAATGTCGTTGTCCCACTCCCGACCAAAACTTGAACTGTGCGCGCCACATCGCTCACGCATGCGCACAAACTATAATAACAAAAACTCTCGCGCGGGATTGATGTGTTCGCGATTTTCTTTTCTTCTTCTTCTACATCTGAAAAAAATTGGGTTAGTTAAAAATGTGTATTAATTAAACGTAATAAGATAACGAGCCTTTTACATGCCCTCACCCCTATTTCCCCCCCCCCCCGACACCTTTCATACTACCGGAAACACCGGGGGGTGCGCTAGCGTGGTCGACTGACTCCTGAGACAGAGGTTCGAACTTAAACGGGATGCTTTATTTTTAATTATCATTTAGCACCACGTCTTACTACCTGTTCGGGTTACACACTTAAGTACTAACTAAACAAATAGGCTAGGAATTAGGAAGGTTGAAATTATATTAAATGAACCTGCATTTGCGTAGATGGAGAGTGTAAAATAATTTAGGAAAAACCACACCCAGTTCACCCGACGAGATTAAAACCTCGATCTCCCATGTCCTCAGCAGTCTGGCTCAACACAAAACTAGCGCGTTAGTTAACTACGCCACCGAGACGGGTCAGTATAAATAAAATATTGCTCCAGTACAAACATATAGTTTAATTTTCTTTACATGTTGATATCAACAGTTGTTGAATATCATGAGCATAAATATATTAAATGACAAAATTTGTAAATGAAGATAAAAAGTTGTCAAATACCAGGACACCTTAACAAATATTCAAGAACTGTTTAGGTCACCATGTGAAGTAAATTAAATTCTAAGTTTCGACTGTCAAAATATGTTATTTATAAGAAAATGGCAAACAAAAAATTTCTATATAAAAACTACAAAAAACACTGCCTTAACTCATGTTTCTAAGACTACCACCTTAGAACCAGCTAATAGTGCCTGGTGTTGTGATAAATTACAAAATGATTATAGCCACGAGAATTTATGATGCTTTAGAAATAACAATATTTCCAAAAAGACACAGTGCCTAACGCAGTGGGATTATTTAATTGAAATTTATATGCCTAGCAGCGTGACATCATTAAGGCCCTTGGCCCTGTCTAGAGCAAGTCTAAGACCTATTTTGTGGTATGGTGGGAGGGAGGGTGAAAGGCATGGCGTGGCTTCACAATCGACCAAAGTATCCTTCCGCGCCAATAAGAACAGATGGATCACGGAAACAGTTAGGTAGCTGGTGCTAGCTACCGGACAGGTCTTGCGGAAAACCATACGTTTGGAAATTTCAGTTTTCTCGAGAACGAGGGAAATGTTTATGTAAATATTTTCAACACCTCTTCTAAGATAATTTATCAATGTCTATTAAGTGTTACATTTCCCTATTTTTTGTTATGCAGCAGGTAGTTTTCTATTGAAAAATGTCAAAATTATTGTTATTTGATCACTGTTAAAATTATAGAGGAGGTGTTTATATAAAAAGTATAACCTAGTCAACATGCTTCTATTTTTAACGTTTCCAAAAAGAAAATTGCAAAACACTTAAAATTCTTGAAGATAACCGGTTATTCCCAAGGTTCAGCATTTCCGCGCCAAATGAAAAGGGCCAATCGATTTAAACCATATTCGATTTACTTTACACTGCTCTAAACATGAATATTAATATAATATTTAGCACCGTGTCTTACTACCCGTTCGGGTAATACGCTTTAAGTACTAATTACACTAATGGATTATGAATTGGGAAGGTTTAATTAGAGAAAGTGAACCCGCATTGCGTGGAGGGAGAGTGGAAAACCATTTAGGAAAAACCACTCCCAGTTCCCCGACCGAGATTCGAACCTCGATCTCCCCGTCCTCAGCAGTCGAGCTCAACACGACAAGCGCGTTAGCCAACTACGCCACCGAGGCGGGTGTAAACATGAATCAAAACAACTCTTTTTTAATCGACACATCTTAATATCTGTTCAGGTTATCCGCATATATGGTAATTACTCTAATAAGGTAAGGAGAGGAAGAAAGAATTTTTTTAAATGAAATCTATTGGTATTTGCATTGAAAGAGAATGAGAAACCACTTAGTGAAAACCACCCTTAGTAGACAAAACCAGGATTTGAACCTCAAGCTCCTCGTCATCAGCAGGCCAATCTAACACAAGTGACGCCTTAGACCATTCGGCTCTGAAGGACCTTTGGGTATTTCACGTGCTCTTTCTACCCCCAGTGATGTTATAAGGTCACTAGTTTAAAAAAATATAATAATTTGGGGTATTTAACGTGCACTTTTTGAACCAACTGATTATATCAACACACTAGAATGTTTATGAGCGAGAGCGAAAGAGCCTACTAATTATGCCAGAAAGGTATTTTCACATACCTTCTAGGGTTCTTTTATATGTCCCAACCGACATGGGACCAACGGCTTTACTTCTCTTCCGAAGGAAGTTGTGCTACGAATTTTTACCACTCAAGAAAAATCCATCGACCCCAGCTGGGTTTGAACCCACGAACATCGGGACTTGAGGCGAACACTTTATCCAAAGCTCACCAAAGTTTCACTATAGTAATTGTTGAATATCTGTCATGAGCGTAGCGGCATTAGATGACTAACTTTTTAAATGAAGGGAAAAGTTGTCATTAAATTCAGTTACACTCTTAAAAGATATTCCAGAACTGTTGGTATCACCATGTGAAGAAAATTAAACTCTGTTTGTACTGGAGCAATACTTGATTTATTTTGACCAATAAAATGTTTTGATATAAATACTGCAAAAACATTGACCTTTTCTCGCGATCCCTACATCCCCATTTTAAATGTGAAAGTTGAATTCTCTATCTTAGAATCTATCAGCCGAAATTTGTTTCTGATTACAGGTTAAAAACTCAAACGAGAAACCGTGGGTTATCATATATGTTAAATTGTATATCTACAAATATTTTTTTCCCCCGTATTTGTTTACAAATGAATAAATGACCAATGAAAGATGAACATAAAAAATTGGTCCCTTTATACGTTTGGAATATTCTCTATTTTTTTAGAAATGTTCACACTAATAAAGTGTTGTAGGAATGTAAAATACAATATTGCCCAGTAAAATTCAATTTATTACCAGTTATAGTTTCGATACTAGCGTTAGAGATCCTTTTTTTTTTCTTTTAAAAAAACCTCTATGAAAGAAGCCCCACCCCCTGCACAAAATGTGATGAAGAGGACAGCCCCAGTCAAGACTACAATCGTCAAGCATTGTGCTCAGGGTACCGCATGACTTAACACTATCACAACAATTCATTCACTTCAAATTGTTTCCCGTGCACGTCTTGCATTCATTACTAGGCGAGGCAGTACCAACAGGAAGATCAGAGAATTGGAAGAAGAGAGAGTTGAAAAAAGATATACACACACACACACACACACACACACACACACAATATATATATATATATATATATATATAAAAAGGAGGACAACAGTTAAAATATAAACCTACTTTTGTGTAAAGGAGAAACTTGCTGACGTGCCTAGCATGGCCAAGTAAGAAAACAATAACTGGACACTCCCGATAGGTAAGATACACTAAATCCAGCGTAGAAGTGGTGTTAGCTTATACCTAGCCAAAGCTACCCAGATCTACTTTCATGTATCCATTCGCCTAAGAATATGATCTGCATTACCATGTGTTGAGTAGTCACTCTCGGAAGTCAAAACTTTTAACAATAAACGATTAGTTTTTAATTGTGTTTTATTAAACCGTTTTTACATGATTGAAACACAAACTTTAGAAAATAACCGTTTGGACTATTTCTTTTTTGTGGAAGTGGCGTTTGCGGTTCGCTTAGAAATACTTTACAAACGAGAGCTTCTAAAACACTGCGTTCTATTCATAAATTAAAATGGCAAACCATATTCGGCTGTGTTCATGCGCATATGTTTACAAAAAAAAAAGGTTTTATTTTGTATGGTTTTTCTCTCTAAATTATATTTAAAAAAATGTATTTTATAATTTAAGATTTTAAGTGTGAATGTAATGTATTATTGCATACACTATAATACTTCTTGTTGCCACAATTATTATTGTCTTAAGGCGCGTCGACAGTGTGATGTCATTAGAGCTTTAAACATTTAAAACAAAATAAAATCTTCATAGAAGTAAGTCTTAATAAATAAAATCACATGTCGGAATAAGCATATTAAACCACTAAAATAAAATAACATAACATACAAATACTAAAACGTTAAATATAAATATCAAAATGAGACAAGGGCCAGTTTCATAGTCCGACTTAGTACGCCTCAAGTGCGGCGCTATACTAAATACAGGACGATACCTACCTAAACTCGAATGGAATGGGACAGTTTCACATATGAAAACCGGCCATTCAATTTGATGTAGGTAGGTGTCGTCCTGTATTTAGTATAGCGCCGCACTCGGGCGTACTAAGTTGACTATGAAACTGACCCTAAGGGCCAGTTTCATAGTCAAATTTAGTACGCATCAAGTGCGGCGCTACACTAAGTAAATGACGACACCTACCTAAACCAGAATGGAATGGGCCGTTCTCGCATAGGAAACGGCCCATTCCATTCTGGTTTAGGTAGGTGTCGTCATGTACTTAGTGTAGCGCCGCACTTGAGGCGTACTAAATTTGACTATGAAACTGGCCCTAAGTCTATTTTAGACACTTCATAGGAGTGGAACTTAAGTAGCTTACATTACATTAAAAATGGCTTACACAACATTAAAAAGACAAAACAAACACATTGAAATATACTTTGTGTTAAAACTAATCTCAATGTGAGATAATACCGATGTGAGCCACTCTATACGATTGAACTCAATGGAATTTAAAAGATCCGCCTGGCGTATAAAACTGAGTAAGCAAATGAATCAATCCACGCTAACAAAGATATCGAAGGTCACCTTTAAATCAAGAGACAGGCGAATAAGAGCATATTTGCGACACTCCACCAGAATGTGGTACACACTAAGGGGAGGATCGCAAAGCTCACACACGGGAGGGGGAACCCCGCTCAATAAATATCCATCAGTCAGAAATGCAGGGCCTATGCCCGACGCGGAATCTAGTCACGATGAGATCTCTTCTAAACGTTCGTACAGAAGAGGGTAATTGAAACACACCGTCCCTAGTCGGCCGTTGTTGCCACATAAACTAAACCGTAAGCCATAATAGTTTTTTATCAGCTA
Source organism: Timema cristinae (assembly GCA_039000515.1). Classification (NCBI taxonomy): domain Eukaryota; kingdom Metazoa; phylum Arthropoda; class Insecta; order Phasmatodea; family Timematidae; genus Timema; species Timema cristinae. Next base: position 152,826 of record JBCFYV010011152.1, read on the forward strand.
TCAACATAATCTGCTAGCTGTCAGTTACCAGCACTCCTACGTTGGATAGACTGAAGTATCATCTCTGAGGTAACTTAATTGGAAACAGCGTTGTCTTTCTCTTGTTTTCATGTGGTAAACATTAAAAAAAAAAGACAAGTTAAGCAACGCTGGTTCGTCGATATTGCCAGTAGCTCTTTCTTACCCCCTTTAGACATGAATGAAAGTGAGGGGATTTGGCAAGTTACGAGAGAGAGAGAGAGCGAAGATAACACTTTTCTTAATAGGACCTGCAATTCCATATGCAGTGATATCGGGTGTATCAGAAGACAGTCTAATGCAGTGGCATGAGGGCCCAAAGTGTTAAGGGGAGGGGGGCGCGTAGGAGGATTTTAGACGCCCTCTAAATTACCTTTAGGCGGGGGTCAGACTAAAAGATCACTCTAGTCACGAGTGTACTGCATTGCTTCATATGAAAGGGGTCTGAGAAACGACCTGATCACTCTGACATATATGAAAAGGCTCGCACACATACCTTACAGAGACGTTGCGACACCACATGTCTGTCTTGTTTACATTTTGTGTCGTAGGTCTCCAACACTACCGTAACAGTACAGTAGACGCATCTCCGGTCTCTCAGTACCTTGTTGTATGTTGATCAGTCACAAGTCCGCTTTTCCCTTCATTAAACGTGAAATGGAGGGATTTAATTTTTAACAGTTGGATATATAATTTTTTTATTGGTGACGTGAGAAACTATCCTGAGATTTGGAATGTCGCTGGAGAGGATTACCATAACCAAACCAAGGATAGAAATGCATGGATTAATGTTTGTCGGGTGTTATGTGAAAGATTCGACGAGAAGAAAGGCATCTATAAAAATGAAATATCCAAGTACATTATTATACTTTTTATATCTGATTTTTGGTGACGCGGTGGTCTAAGGGTAAGGTGTCAGAATTCTGTGCTGGGGGTCCAGCGTTCAATCTTTGGTCCTGGTACAGATTAATATGATTACCAAACCCTTCCTTCACCTCTGACAAGACGTGTATTAATCACAAGTTGTGAATGTGGGGAATGCCAGGCCTCCACCATGGTTCGGATCCCGTCCTCCATTTTATCTCACAATCACTCTACCAATACAAATTAGTGTAAGTGTGTACAACCCGACCGGTTAGTAAGACGTGGTGCTAAAAATAATAATATAGCTGTTTTTCAATCTAGTACACTAGTTACAGTCCAAGTCCTATGTATAATATGATAAGTCTAACTTACACTAACCCTAAAAGCCCTTTAGGTGGGATGGATGGAGGGAGATGTGAGAAAAAGCCAGTGTTTTTGCCGTTTTTATGGCAAAACCTTTTTTGAGTAAAATAAATAAACTATTGCTTCAATACAAAGGTATAGTTTATTTTCTTCACGTGCTCATATCAACAGTTCCTGAATATCCATCTTGAGTTTAGCAGCATTTGATGAGAAACTTTTTAAACAAGAGAAAAAGTTTTCAATAAATTCCAGGACACCCTTGACAGATTTTCAAGAAATTTTGAGGTCCTTATGTGAAGGAAATTAAATTATATGTTTGTAGAGAAGCAATATTTTATTTATTTTGGTCAAAAAGGTTTTGCCATAAAAATTGCAAAAACACTGTTTTTTTTCTAGCATCCCCTGCCATGCCAACTTAGATATAATGTTTGCCAATGGACGTGGCCAACATTGGAAACAAAATTATCAGCCAACTTGTTTCTTGATAACTTTTCCCACCTCAATAAGCCCTAGTACACTCAATGTATCTTGAATAAACCCATCTCTAGATCTTAGGATCTCAAAATTATTTCAAAATCCAAATTCGCATTGATAGCTTTTTAGACAATTTTCAAAGTATGCCAAATGTACACTACATTCCTGCGGGACTGAGACAATTTGTAATTGATAATTTTTTTATTTATTTTTTGTCCGACAAAACTTTTTTTGCTGTAAGGCCTCTTTACGTTTTGAGAAAGGAAAACGTCTCGTCATTAATAAAAGTGTAGACATTTGAACTTAAAGAGTTCCTTTTGATTTGAAATATTCAGTTATTCCAAAAGCCCCAATGTCAATGTAAATGAACTAATAATTCACGTCAGCGTCGCGTCGGGGGTATGAGTGGGGGAGACGAACTCTGTGACAAATTTTGGCATCAACGAGGTTGCCGCGGTATGACTATTAATGTCTCGAGTAGAGACCCATGGCACAGGTCGCGTAGATGTCTGTGAAAGATTAAGTGCGCAATAGTAGTTAGGACCATTTATGTTCAGGCTAACAATGTGGCTTTAAGATGTCTGAAATAACGTATATTGACTGGATAAATATTCCTTGCGTGCCTGAGAATAAGAGATCTTCTTTTCACATTGAATCTCCAGGATTTTTTCTCCGCCTTCCATTTCAGACTAAGCAGAGTGCGAACCCTTGCAGTTGACGCAGAACTTAGGATAATCACACGGTGAATCGTGAGCCTCCTGTCCACAATCTGCACAGGTTGGCTTACCACGGCATCGCAGCTTAGTTTGCTTAAATTACTGGCACTGAAAAGAGCGCTAAGGGTTGGGGACATACGGCCGGACCCTGAGCACGTGGAAGCCTGCTCGGACCTACGTTGGAAGGGTAGGAGTCACAACCTCAATGCTCACACAGTTGAGGTGATAGCAAGTGACCACTCCTCTGCAAATATTGAAGAACCCGTAGGGCTTCATTTTACCTCCAACCGGGCCGAGTTGCTCAACGGTATTTCATTAATAGCTATTATATTCGTTGACTGAATATCAGTCATAGTTTGAATCATGATCGTGCCATCGCACAGCTCTCTTATTGTAACATCTGATTTCACTGCACCATTTATTATTCTTTCGGGGATAGCTGAGTAGACACGCCTGAGATTCTCGTCGTTCTCCGCCCGATACATTACTAGGAAGCGGGTCTTTGGCCTCAACACTTTCTGAATATTTAAAATTACGCTTGACGGACTTTCCCGTTTTCGCTTCTTATCCTAATTACGCCCTTGTAAAGGGCCGGTCAATGAGATGCCAGGAGAATTTGGCAGTATGGTGCTAGAGGACAGTAAGGTGTCAAGTTGTGGCAATAGTGTCGGCAATGCCTTTTTTGGGGATAACCTGCAAGTACTCGGATCGTAGACCCAGGGTGAATCAAGTTGGTACTACCACATGAGGCCCTATTAACCCTCCTGACCACAACCAGCGCACTTTCATGAAGGAGCTCAAATTCAGTAGTATCCAATAACTGTCCAAGGAGAGCCATGTTAGCACCAAGGTCATCAACGGGGGCCTAAGGGCTTCCAATCAGAACTGAACGGTAGGGGAAAGGAAGAAAGAAGGAAATAAATAGAGAAGGTAGAATAAGATGGGAAGGAGAGAGAAAGGGAAGGAAAAAAAGTGAAAGGAAAGATATAGGATAGCTTTGTCCTGCACAGATGCCTTTCGTTTAAGTCGCCTCTTACAACAAGCTGGGGTTACTGCGGGACTATTCTAACTCCCATCCCGCAGGGGAATGTGTGAGGCTTTGGTTGAATCTAAGTGACAGAGGACGATTCGAAACTGTCGAACATTACTTCCCGGTGCGTGGTCACTCGTTCCTTCCTTGCGATCGTGCTTTCGGTTCAATCAAGTGATTTTTATGTAAAACTGACCGAATCTATATTCCTGTAGAGTATGCATAACTCAAAGTAAAGGCGAAGTAGAATCAGTCGCTTCTCCATTCATCAGGTGTCTACGGATGAAATCCTGTGTCAAAGATTGGTGACCAAGTTCATAAATGAAAACAACAAATTCCGATGAAACTTCTGGAAAAGTATTCCAAAAAACCAGAGAATCCCATTCAAGATATCATCGTACAGTTTGTCTACAGGAAGAAAAAACTGGTAAGGTTGTTGCAAATGTGTATATGGATGGCTTTATTTCTTCTACCTTTAGTCTCCGGAAGACTAATAATGTCCCTGCACAACCATCCTAGAAGGCTTATCCTGGTGGAAAGGTCCCAATAAATAAGAAAAAACTGGAAAACTTGCAGAATCTTTTAAAGAACACCCAAGGATATGAGCATTTACACACTGATATACTGAAGTGGCCGACTACTGAAGCAGATTGTTGTCTAGACTCTGAATTCTAAGATGACAGGCATTCTGCTTAAAATGGTGTTAATGCTCAATACCTGTGTTAAGTGTAAATACATACTTTTGTGACTTGCAAATACACCAAATAAAAGAACTTAAACCGATTCAATCATTTTAAAATATAGCCTTAACAAAATGATAACAAGTAATGAGAAAAAGCAGTTTATTACAGAAACCCTAATGTCTGTTCACGGCAGGAATTGACTTCTGAAAGGCCTTTTTCCCTACCATAAATCTATTAAATAGTAGGATATTGGTAGGAAAAAGGACCTTTCAGAGAGTAATTCCTACCGTGAATGGAATATATGTGCCAGTTTTTAATATTTTTTTTCGAGTTACAAATAAAGAGTATAGCTTTTATAACAGTATAGCAATGTTTAAAAAATGATTCTTTAAATTAGTGATTTTGATCATCATAACTAATATTATAAATGCGAATGTGAGTTTGTTTGTTTGTTACGATTTCATGTCTAAAATACTCGACCGATTATCATGAAATTTTGTATACACGTTGTCATGGGTACAGAAAAGGACATAAGGTTCTTTCATCCAGAAAAAAAGATACTGTTCCCGAAGGATACAGAAAAGGACATAAGGTACCTTTCATCCAGAAAAAAAAAGTAGTTCCCGAGGGATAGAAAAAAAACCACTTTTAGACGGTCGTCCGGCATAACTCGGCCTACTGATATGAACATGAATTGCAACATGATGCCTGGAGTACAGAAAAGGGGACCTGCGGTATCCCGGGAGAAAATCTGATATCCCGAACTAAAATCTCTTCACGAGTTAGATTATTAGGCACATCTATCTTAAAATAATTTAAAAAAATCTGTTCCCAATTTATTTTAGGCACATCTATCTTAGAATGATTAAAAATAATTACAATCAGCTAATTGAGCTCTGTCTGTTCACCCGTTATGGTAAATGACAAAATTGTCGAACAAGTTTGGTATTATACTGTGATGAACTCAAATAAAAACATTATTTTTACTAAAGTGCCTTTAACGTTTAGTACTATAACAACTCGATAGATGGCGCGGTATCGAGCTGTACTATTTAATGTACTAAGATTTCATAACTCCCAAAATCCGATAGATAGCACTGAGCACATTTTAAAACGCGGTATCGTTTTGTATTATCTATGGCTATTTTAAACGCATAATTGTGAAGTTTGTAGAAAGGGAGTTGGGGGACCGTATTGATGGGAAATAACAATACATGTTTGCGATTCATTTGTTTACAAACATTGATTAGTTACCGTTTATCCATCTGTGTTTAGTCCTATTTTAATAATATTGTAATTGTTTTACATTTTCAGTTTATATTGTTCCTTTTTTTCCTTTAGCGATAGTTTATCATTTATTATTTTAAGGTTAGATATCTTATTTATAATTTTTTTTTTTACCTTTAAGACAATAGTTTGTTTAAATTTATAGGTTAGGTATTTTTTTCTTAAAGAAGTTTTCTTTTCTTTTTTGAAATGCCTCGCAAACGTAATTTTAACTTATCCAGGAGCTCATCGCGAGCCCGGGGAGCTAAAATTGCTCGATCCCAAGAATCCTCGTTCATGCCGATTTAAGGAGGCAAGAACAAGCGGAGCGACAAGCTGCTTTGAGAGCTGATGAGACACCTTCTCAAAGCCAGGAAAGACTGGAGAACCAAGCCACCCGCCAGGCTTCTATGAGAGCAGCTGAGAAGCCCCTTCAAATACAATTGCGTTTGGAGGAACAGCCGAACGCCAGAGAGCTCTGAGAGCTACTAAAACACTCCTTCAAACACAGCACCGTTTGAATGAACAAACTGAACGCCAGAGAGCTTTGAGAGCTACTGAGACGCCTCATCAAACGCAGCTCTGTTTAGATGAGCAAGCTGAACGCCAGAGCTTTGAGAGCTACTGAGACTCCTTATCAAACGCAGCTCCGTTTAGATGAGCAAGCTGAACGCCAGAGAGCTTTGAGAGCTACTGAGACTCCTTATCAAACGCAGCTCCGTTTAGATGAGCAAAATGAACGCCAGAGAGCTTTGAGAGCTACTGAGACTCATTATCAAACGCAGCACCGTTTGAATGAACAAGCTGAACGCCAGAGAACTTTGAGAGCTACAGTAGACGCCTCATCAAACGCAGCTCCGTTTAGATGAGCAAGCTGAACGCCAGAGAGCTTTAAGAGCTACTGAGACGCTACTTCAAACGCAGCTCCGTTTAGAAGAACAAGCCCAGCGGCAGGCAGCCATTAGTCACAGAAACTACACAACATTCGCAGGCGAGAAGAATAGTTCATGCAAAAATGCAAAACGAACGCCGACGAACTTTTATGCGTAACAGTTGGTCCGTATTTAATAATTATGGATTTGAATACGATACTTTAATTGTTTTATTGTTGTGGTTTGATGAATAAAAAATGCTAATTTTGTGATGTTTTAAAATGGAAAGATGAGACCGCAGGGATGTGTTGATCTAATGGCAAAGTTTCCCTTCCTTTACTTGGTGAACCAGAACAACCTCTGAAATATCTTTAATTATATGATGCAAATTAATCACGCGCTTTTTAAATAGAATTAGAAAGTATAACTCATGCTTTCAAATTACATCTTTTGGAGTAGATAAGAAGTTAAGAATGCCCTGGTTTTCGCCAAACTTTAACGTACAAGGCCAGATATATCATCAAATTGGTTCACTTTTTCCAACAGAGAACGAGCAGCATAAATTCTTGCAAGTTTATTTTAACGGTAATGAAGAAAATGAAGTAAACCGTCGTTGCCTATACATTCAAGGAGTTGAAAGAGATATGGTATTACAAATTCAAAGAATGTTACATAACCACAACATTTTGATAAATACCTTTAAAACCGCAATAGATAACTGGCCTCAAGAAGATTATAAGGTTGTCATCCATGCTGATCGAACTCTACGTGGCGAACATGAGAGGCGCTATAATGCACCCACAATTAATGAAGTTGCTGTTCTGGTGAGTGGCGACCAGTTCTCTTCACGAGACATAGTGTTACGAGCACACGATAATACACTTAACACGCGTAACCGATATTCATAAGTTTTATTATGCTTTGCAGTACCCATTAATTTTTAGCAAGGGACAGTCGGGATACCATTTTGATATTCCACTCATTAATCCCACTACAAAACAGCTAGTTCCCAATAAAAAAGTTTCATGCATGGATTTTTACGCATACCACATGATGCTTCGAGAAAATAACTTTAACCTCCTTCCCCGGTCAAGACAGCTCTTTCACCAATTTTTAGTAGATATGTACATCAAAGTAGAGAGCGAACGTCTTCGTTACATTTCTTTAAACCAGAAAAAACTGCGAGCTGAAAATTACAATCACCTGCAAGATGCGATTAGCACGGATGGTAATATAAACCCCAACAATTTAGGCAGAATGGTTATTCTTACCTCTACTTTTTGTGAACAGCCCCCGCTATTTGCATGAATACACACAAGACGCTTTCGCCTATGTGCGCACTTACGGCAGGCCTGACCTATTCGTGACTTTCACCTGCAATCCCTCGTGGAAGGAAATAACAGAAGATCTTATGCCCGGGCAAAGAGCTACTGACCGACATGACTTAGTTGCCCGCGTGTTTCGTTTAAAGGTCCAAAAACTAATTAATGTTATTACAAAGGGAAAAGTATTTGGAAACGTCTAGTGCCACATGTATTCCATTGAATGGCAGAAATGAGGACTGCCTACATGTATTCCATTGAATGGCAGAAAACGAGGACTGCCACATGTATTCCATTGAATGGCAGAAACGAGGACTGCCACATGTATTCCATTGAATGGCAGAAAGAGGACTGCACATGTAATTCCATTGAATGGCAGAAATGAGGACTGCCACATGTATTCCATTGAATGGCAGAAACGAGGACTGCCACATGTATTCCATTGAATGCGCAAACGAGGACTGCCACATGTATTCCATTGAATGGCAGAAACGAGACTGCAATGTATTCCATTGAATGGCAGAAACGAGGACTGCCACATGTATTCCATTGAATGGCAGAAACGAGACTGCACATGTATTCCATTGAATGCAGAAACGAGGACTGCCACATGTATTCCATTGAATGGCAGAAATGAGAACTGCCACATGTATTCCATAGAATGGCAGAAACGAGGACTGCCACATGTGCACATTCTTATTTGGTTGCAAGAAAAGCTGCGTCCTAACCAAATAGATAACATAATAAACGCCGAGATTCCGGATCCAGAACAAGATAAAGGTCTGCACGATATGATACCATAGTCAGAAACATGGTTCATGGTCCCTGTGGGGCACGCAATCCAGCATCGCCTTGCATGAAAAATGGAAAATGTACAAAAAAATTCCCCCGAGAGATGCTAAAGGAAATAGTGCACAATGATAAGGGTTACCCTTTATATAAACGAAGAGCACCCGAAGATGGTGGTATAAGTGTTACATGGCTTATTCCATTAATCATAAATTTGTCATTTTCTCATTTGTTATGAAGTAAACATTTTTAACTAAATCTTTTTGTTCTTTATATTAAAAAATCATAGTGGTTTAATATGTAGTTATCTTTCAGTGTTGACTAAAAAAGTAATTCAATTTATCCTTCGAAAATAAAGCAAAACTAGTTCTAAAACACATTCTAAAACATGAAACATTTAATTTTATGAGAAGATTCTTCAACATCACTACACAATATGTATTTAATTAGATTACTTTCAAAGATTTGAATGGTTGACAAAAGCCAGTCATGGAATCGAAATGAATATAAATTACGCCAATATTCAGTTCAAAAGCGAACATTTCAAAGATTTACACAGCTGAATACATAAATATTAGATGGGTTAAGAATATTGTCTTACTTTGTGACCGGGTCTGTGCTGCTCCAAGACTTCATTCTGTAGCTGGAGTCTCCCTGCTTGTTCCTCATTCTCTCTCTCTAACTGTGTGAGTGCCCGTTCTTTTGCTCGCAGCTCATCCAGCTAAAACAATTACATCAACTTGAGCTAATAGAATATATTAAACTAAGAGAAATTTACAAAGCATTCCACATGAATATTCATAACAATATAAAATCTCAAATTTAATTTTCAAGAAAAGTTAATAAAACCATGAAGATTTTTTGCAACTGTTTTAACCCTTCTTTTGTTAAAAGGAATAGTGTTAATAAAATCTTTACTGTTACAAAAAGAAAATCAAGATTACTTCAAATTTTGAGACATACCTTTTATTTTTATCAGAAATATGAATCTTGTTGTTTGCAACAAGCATGTGAATGTTAGACGTTTAAAAGTTGTGTATAAGTCACTTTTATACTACTTGATAACAAATACCAGGAAATCTGTTTCTTTTCATAATGGAAAACAACTATTCACACATTTGTGTGTGCCAATAACAACACACATTTGATTTACAAAATTAAACAATGTGTAAAGATAAAATTTGGTGTGCCAACCTCCCTCACTGGATTTCCTCATGTAATGACAAATTCCAAATGTAACCTAATAATCCCAAAATGTGTACTTATACAACATTCATAAAATTAAATAATAGGCCTTAATATATGTCAGTTCACCAAAAAGTCCGCGGGCCACAAGTTTGACATGCCTAGTCCAGACTATTGTGAGAATAGCGCCTACTTTATCCACTGAGGCGATGATAAGACGCCTCATCAATATAACTATGCTACTAACGACATGCTTGATCAACTGCAATATAATCTATGAGATTTTAGACAGGCAGGGGTTCCCAAACTTTTTATACTGAAGGTGCCCTTGCAACAGAAAAAGCAAACATGCTGGAGCATGCAATCATGGTGTATTTTATACTAACACAGGGTGCGGCAGAAACAGTGACCCTGCACCATTATCAATCACGGCGTTCTAGAGCGCTAAAGTTTGTTCCAATGTGTGGTGCAATTCAAAGCATTGCTGTCCGCTCATATAGCATAACCTTGGCAGTCAGCATGGAGCGCTGGTTGAATGAACATTGTGTGTTTGCTGTCGAAACATTTTTCAAGTGTGCTGATACTGTTGTGACTACTCAGGGTGTGTTTCAGCGACACTTTAATATAGACATGGATGGACAGGTGCCTACGCAAAAGACAACCATGAGATGGATCAAGGACTTCAAACAACAGTATCTGCATCAGCCAAGAAGCCACCTGGCAGGCGACATGGTTCGGACCCTGGACAATATTGCAACAATAAAAGTTGCTTTAGCGCCAATTCCAAGACACTCTGTTTGTGGCATTCACACGCTCATCAACCAACAAACATAATTATAATGTACAGTATATCTTTCGAAACAAGGATTCTTTGCCTACCTGTTGGTAGGGTTATTAAATGGGGTAAAAAAAATATTGATAAACCCACCTAAATGATAACATCAATCAATGAGAAAAATTATTACTTGTAAAACATTGATTTTATAAATAAAAAAAGAGAGGTATTTTGTTTTTCAATTAAACTGTAACTGAAGATCATATTTAAGCAGTGAATGAAAGGGGTGGATGGGGGTATGGCAGGCTGTCTAAATGTTAGAGCTGACACCTGTAGTACCGACAAAAATACAGATGTATTATAACCACACCTTAGATACCGATACAAAATATCGACAGCTAACAATTATCAACCAATAAAATTGGATGGCGTGAGCATCGAACTATAACTATAGGTTTGAAAATACCGATGCCCGATGTTCATTCCTACCAGTATCTGCTGGTGGGTGAAGTAGGACAAACTTTGACAAAGACAAGAAACCGTTTAGAAAGAAAGGTGGTTTCGAAATGGAAATGAGTGTTTTTACAAACAGCGGACGATGGAGATTGTGATTATTATATTATTTAACAGACAGTATCAAGTAATGGCTATTTTCTAAATAGTATTTTTTTAAATTTGATATACATGCACTATTTTATGAACATAATTTATTTGAAATAAATTTCTGAATATAATATGCTTTTTAAGCTTTAATTCTTATCTCTTAGTTTTTCTTTTGTGTTAAAAGTGTGATGGAAAACTGTCATTTGTAAAAGTGTGTAAAATAATCATTTTTGAAAGTAATAATTATTTCCATATCACAACAGTTATAATAGCGAGGGCAAAGAAGATAAATAATGAAGATAGAAAAAAAAAAAAAAACTAATTAAACCATTATAAATTTAAAATAAAGGGTTAAGACAAACCCTGATTTGTATATATATATATAAAAATTCAAGCGCAAGAGTGCTGTTAAAATAAAAACTATAGAGCAGATTACCGAATGAGAAAGAAGTGTTACCAGGAGATACTGGAAAGAAAAAAAAATGAGAAAACATCATGAATCAAAAAACAATGCAAGATTTTTTTGTTAATACTTCACCTCCTTGAACAATGAAATCATTAACCCCCAAGACAATGTTCCTTGTTCAGTTGTAGTAGAAAAGTCAAATTAACCTAAGGAAATTGTACTTCAACTAATGGAAAGAATGGGAGAACAATAATTCAGCAATGAGTAAAAGAGAAATAGAAGAGCAAAACTTTGATCACAAAAGACAAGGGAAATATTAAATAAAAAATAAAAATTTAGAGAACTAAAGAAAATGAATAAGAATGTTGATAAATACAGGAAACATCTTTAAAGAAGCAACAATCAATTTAATTTTAAGAGAAAACAGTCTCCTAGGAAAATTGATACACCAAGAAAAACAGACGCAAAGCTCTTGAATGGAGAAAAGGTTTCAGTAGATGTTAAAAGAAAGCTGTTGTTTGGGGAGCTTATTTACAAAAACAAGAAAGAAGCCTTGTCTGAAAATAGAAAGTTTTCTGAAGAGGAGAAAATTGATGTCATTTGGCAGGCACTATATTAAAATATAAATGTCTAACTAGCATGCAAAAACCATAGTCAAAAAGAATGTTGGTTCAACGGTTGAATAAAACACTAGTTTTAGTAGCATAAAAGAAGCAAAAAGCTGTAACCATTGTTTTAGTAAAAGATTAGTCACACAAATTATGACATGGTAAGAAGGACACAGTTACAAAGAAAGAATTCAATAAGCAAAGAAGACTGCTTAGTGACTCAGTGCAAACATTATTAAGAAAATTTAGAATGGAGCATCTAAAATTAAAGGTAAAGCTATAATGTCCCCTTTTGCAAATTTCATTCTTTTTGGATTTTGTCTCCAAGAGCTAAAGATTGCAATATTAAAGACCGCAATACTTGTCTGTGTGTTATCCATGAAATTTGTGGAATGCCAGGCCTCCACCGTGGTTCGGATCCCACGTTAAAATGTAGGTTTTCCATCTCATCTCACAATCACCCTACCATTACACATTAGCGTGTGAATAATACAAACGGGTATTAAGATGTGGTGATGATAATAATAATAATAATAATTTATAATTGTGATGGTGATGATGATGATAATAATATCCATGAAATTATTTCAGTGGTGGTGAGTAAACCAAAGTATAAAAAATGGTTGATTAGTGTGCTCCCAGCTTGTTTAAAGATCCATGTTGCAAAGATCAAAAGGAAGAATGTCTTGAGAGGAATTGTAATATATGTGAAAATGGTGATATTCGTTACATAGATGATGATAAAGGAGAAAAAACATTTTATGAAAAATGGCTCAAAAAGAGAGAAAATATTGTCTATAAACTCAAACAAGACCTTTTCCATACTGCACTTCCTCATACACTCTTCAGCATGATCCAGTAGCCATTTCCAGTTATCTGTCCCCAGTTATCGACTAAGTTAAAACACCAATGCCCGAATTAACAGATGTTCATTTTTTAACCGATGGCCCTCCAACTCAATATTGCAACCGTAAGATCTTTGATTTGATTGGAAGATACTTATCAAAAACGTTGAAAGTTGAAACTATACAGTGGCACTATAGTGAGAGTGTTTATGGCAAGGGGGTACCAGATGGAGTAGGAGGTTCTCTGAAGAGGACAGCAGCGAGATTAGTGATATTCCAAACTTTGAACGACTTGTGGAATAACTACAAAGAAAGAGCATTGGTATAATGGTTTTAGATCCCAAAACCATTCCGATTATCGAAGCTTAACTTCCAATGAAATTCCACCATTTAAAAAAACTACTAAGTTACACTAGACTATATGGACGAAACAGAGACCTTTTACCCTACAGGTTTGGAGACTCATCTGCCTCAATTTTCTCTCCGGCGAAAATTGATATCAATGGTTTGAGGCAGATTGTATTGGAAAATAGAAATCGTAATCTTTTCTCACATTTGCTCAATGTAAATAGATCATTTTAGCATTAATGATTTAGTATATAAACTTTTTCAATTAAGAATAATAGCAATTGATGGGTGATTTATTAGTCTTCCTGAAATTGTGTTATTTTATTTAGAATTATTAGGTTAGATTATCAAAGTTTAAATTAATTAATTGTATAAACGTTCACGGATTTTAAAATGTGTTAATTCTTTGACTGAAAATATTCAGATACTTTGATTCAGGTCAGCAAACTAACAGTGGGAAATTTCGCTATGCAGATACATATTTTTCTGATTGTGATTTTACTCTTGAATTACATATTAATTTTACAAGTGATTCCATTTTATCGAAAGTGTATGATTTTATTGTTGGCAGAAAATTGTAAAGCACTATCTGTGTAGCCTTAGTTCAATCTATAACAAGTGCTCAGAGTTTTCAAGGAAAATCTTTAGGCAACAAATTTGTTTTTCAAGTGGATGACATATCACACGTTGATATAAATTATTTTGTTGGGGTTTTGTCTTGCTCATTGAAAAGAAGGTGAGACCAACAAATATTTAGGGTAAACCTTGTGAAATTTGTAAACTTATCTTGATTCAAAATGTAGCTATTAAATGTTTATTGTTTATGCTTAATTTCATTACTATTGGATTAAATAATTAGGCAAGGACTAAAAATAGACTGTCAACATTCTGGCCACAACAATAAGGTTTACATAATTTGTCAAACAATCTTCAATTAATCGAAGGCACACCTATGGCATTTATATGATAGTTTAAGTAATTAATAAAGTAAATAATGGTTTATGCATGTAAGGTAGGCTAATATATTGAAACGCAAATCTTTTTTGTGAAACAAACATTTTTCATAATTTACATCCAAGTTCTTTGTAAATACGAGCTCTTTGATTTTTATAGAATAAAGTTATCTTAAAATATCCATTCCAATGTAGTCCTCACTTATATTGAATTAATATTATAATGAAGTTAAGTCATCTTCGTGAAAACAAAGGTCTTTTCTGTGAATGTAGTATTTAAATATTATTTACTTCCTTGAAAAATATCACAAAGATTCAAGTCTTTATTCAATCTATCTTCATTCATGTCTAAAGTAGCAACAACAAAATACAGTAAGGTAATGAAATATATATGATGATTTTGATAAAAAAAAATTGAAGTAAATTTTATGGGTTGGTGAAAATAACACATCTAATACATTTTGAGGTTAAGTTTAACAAAAGTACCAGTCTTTGTGTTTCGATGGTGGTAGTTCTCTTGAGTTTAGACAGTTCTACATCATGCATCTCACTTGTCTTCTCAAGTCTTCCACCTTTTGTCTGTTGCTGTCAGCAAGAACCTAAGAAAAGACAAACAAATAGGCCTAAGTACATGTCATAATTATTTTTTTAAATGTATAACTCCTGAGATATATGTCTACCAGTATCATGGTTTACGTTTATTACAAGCAGGGAGTCAAACTGAAGGAGTTAACGAGTCTGGTTCCTCCAATTAACATTTTAAGGTTCCAGCTCTTATTTAGGTTTCGGTTCTTTTACATTTTTATTTACTGGTTATACAGGTACTAACCATTATGCACATCTAAAATAGAACAATATACAAAAAAAAAAAAAAAATTACAATAAAATAAAAATTATGTATGTAAAAAATATCTTAAAAGGTGTGCACAACAATTTATTATTTAAAAAGGAGATAGATTTATACAATTTTAACTGCCACATTTCAAAATAATAATCAAAATAAGATTAATCTTTAAAAATAGTTTCATCTTATTTTATTACTAACAAATGAATATCCAGTGTCATTATAACATGTTGTTTAACATTTTATGTGGTGTAATGACAATGTTCATATCCTGCTTGGGTGTTGCACACATTCACAAGTGTTACATAGTTTGCTATATGTTTTGATGGCGGCACTAATGTCTTTACAAGATAAATAAAGGCTATGATTTGACTTCTGTAAATGCTCTAGTTTCTAACCCACCGAAAATTAAATTAAATTTGATCCAAAACATATGTGGAGTTTACTGGCACTTCATGATTGCTTCTTTAATGCCCACTGACAAAGTTTTAGTTAGGATTCAAATAAGAGACCTTGGTGATGGTATGCCATCATTTAAGATTGATAAATGTGACTACTTGACTGTGGTACAGCATAGGCTGGTTGGCTATGGTAAGATAACTTAACTCCTTTTGCCATGTTGTGACCCTATAATATAAATGCTATTATTTAAAATGTTGCCAATAAAGCAGCTTAAGGTGGGAAGGTAAGGAACGCGAGAAAAGATCAGTGTTTTGCAGTTTTTTATCAACATTTTTTTTTTGTAAAAAATAATTCAATATTGCTTTAGTAAAATTGGTCAAGGGAGTCCTGGAATTTAATGACAACTTTCTCTCTTCATTTAAAAAAGTTTGTCTTCTAATGCTGCTATACTTGTGACAAATTTTAGATATTCAATAACTGTTGATATCACCACGTGAAAAAAAAAATTAAACTCTATGTTTACTGAAACACTATTTTATTTATTTAGGTCAAAATAATGTCTTGCTATGGCCTTTTCTGGCAATCCCTACATCTCCACCTTAAGTGAATAGTAGAAAAGTTGAAGAAATTATATAGCCTGGTGTTGAAAAAATGAAAAAGAATGCACACCTTTAATCTTTCCTCCAATTCGGCAGTGTGGTCTTTGAGCTGAGCCCTCTCAGTCTGAAGTCTGTCAAAGTTCTCGCACTGGCTGCAAGGAGTGCTCCTGTTTGTCAAGTTAAGTCTTTCAGCATCCCTAAGTAGCACCTTCAGGTCTTCTTCTCTATGCAGGGCAGCACTAAGTAATTCACGGTGCTCGGCGTCCTTCTTTCTGAGAGCGGCAAGGATCTCGATGCTGTGTGCCTTGGAGAGAGCATCACTCTGTTTTCTCAGAGAATCTTCATGATTCTTCTCTAAGCTGCAACAAGAGCAGGTCACTAAAGACTTTAGACATGAAACACTAATATATAACTAGCAGTGTTAGTTTGGTTGTTGGTGTAATTAGCTAGTATGTTTCTAACAGCAAGCCAGGAAGTACTGATTTGGTTGGAATCCTCGCTGGGTGCCGTGGCGGAGTTTATTCTCGTGATGTGATTTTTAATGCTTTTTCTATATCCTGTCTTTAATCTAATGCTAAAGAATGTTCATAAAATTATCTTCCCTGATTCATAAGTGTAAGCTGTGACCAACCCAGACATTCAGTAAGACGCAATGACGGGGGTTGCAGAAAAAATGTTATTTTATTTTTATTTTTTTGTAAAAAGCATAATACAAAAGAAGAAGGAAGTGACACTCAAACTTCTACCATTATAATAGAGACTACTTCTGTAGCCAGAACTTCTACCTATGTTGATATACATGAATGTACGACTACCTAACTCCTTTTATGAGAGCCAGGTGAGCAAACCTACTGAAGTTTTACAGTATTCAGTTATTTACAAGTCTTAGGTTCAATTTCATATCATTATCATCAGAAACAGTATTATAATTATCATTATTATAGTTTAGAGGCGTAACAACACATGTAGGTCAATTGGATGTCAGGTTTTGGGCAGTCGAAAGACACCTATTGGAGGGGTAATCGATACACTTGTCTTTGTAAACTATCTGACCCAGGTGGCCGACCTTTATAGTAGAGATTCACTTTGTGGCAAACATGCTGAATGTTTTAAAGTTGGCCTATTCCAGCACTCTCTGACACAATTCCCAAATACAAAAGGAAGAAGATTTAGAGGTGCATGGTATTCACAATTTAAGTGGCTTACGTAAAGTGTGTATGATGACAAAGCTTTTTGTTTTCCAAGTCATGTTATTTGGTAGTAGTGATTGTTATGATGAAACATTTATTACGAACAGATTTAAAAATGGGGGAAAATATAGCTTAATGTTTTCAAGAACATGAACATACCTCTTCTCAGGTTAGTACTTTACAATGCTGGCAAGAGGGTCTTAAATATAGTGTATCAGATATGATTTTTTTCAACCATAGAGCAGAAGTGTGCAGGGAGGAGGAGGGGATGGAAAAAATTTATCTTAAGGTGTATTTTTAAACTTTACTCCCTGATCTTATTTTCATCTATAAAGGATTTCCCAGCTTCAACAGCTTTCCAGTTTAAATGATTTATTTCAAGAATGTTTTGTTATCGGTTTCTTTAGTTACCAGGAAGCATGGGATGGTTATCATAACTCATAGCTTCAACAATCTTTATACTATTTTTTTAATGATAAAATCCCGAATCGTAGAAGTAATAAAATGTTATCTGAGCAAAAGCCCAGTCTTACTTTGAGAAGATCAAGAAGAAATATGTGGATGAACCATGAAACCCCTTTGACCGTATCAGATTGGGTTTGGTCCTATACTCAGTCATGATAGCGATATAATAATGCAGGCCTTTGGCATGTTGTCTGGGGATCCCCTTTTAGTTGTTTGTTGTAACAAGCAGGGGGTGTGAGGAGTTATTTTAAATACCGCCCTGTAGGAATAACTGATTATAAGCAGCTTTATCTACCTATTTGTTTCTAAAGAAAATAATAAATGTGTACTTCAAGGAAAATTATTATTTGCATGGATAAGATAAGACGCCCCATTATGTATAAATCGCCTAAAATTGGCCATAAATGACTTGTTTAATTGCAAAAATACATATCCCAAGTTATATAGTAACTAGTGTTTAACTTTGCTTTTAGTCTATCAATTTGCCAGCTGTTGTCAGAATTTTTACTTTCTCACTATCTTACAGGTAGAGAAAGTATTGTGATCGTCAAAAAAATCTAACTCAAGATTTTGATGAATTTCGACGATTCATGACCCCCTGAATCCAATGAAGTGGTTTTGTAATTTACGTCCATCTGTCTGTACCTTAGACTAGAGCTTAAACTATTTAACGATCGGGCTAAAGCTTGGTATCTAGGGTTTTAATAGTGTTGCTCTAAGGCATTTTTTAAATTGGATATATAACACTAAAATTAAGGGTAATTTACTTAAGGGCAAAAAGAGAAAAAATCAATTTTCTCAAAATCGGCTCTAACGATTTTGATTAAATTTCTTTTCTAAGTATTGATCAATATTATAAACAAAATGGCTACTCTCATTTTTCGCCTGTAAAATTAGATCCCCACACCAGGTTATGTGCGTTAAAATCCCCAAGAAAAAATAGGGGGCGGGAAGTTGTATAAATATGGCCTCTGGGGTCCTCTTTGAAACACGTTCACTTGGTGAGGTAGGTGGAGCACACTGTCACTTTCATAGCAAGGGAGATTCAGACAGCGATCATTTGGAGATAAGATATAATATTAATATGTTTGTGATATATGTTGCTTCGTGCGAGTATAGCCGCACGTGCGCTAGCCCGATCAAAGAATGGCTTGTCGGTACGATATACATCGTACCCACAAAGCATCGGATTGTCAGTACGGCAGAAGTGGGTTTCCTGCAAACACAAGATGCGAGGATCCAGGGAAGAAATTAGTAGTAGCATAGAAACCCCTACCATTTAATTGTAGTAGCGACATTATGTCTAAATATAGATTTATCATCCACGCAATCCATGGCGCTATCTTTTGGAAAAAAATAATTGGTTTTGGACCTTTTTAGGCCCTCTCGCTTTGCTAAGCCTCTCCTGGACCTCTCGTTTCAAGAGTCTTTTGTTTCTCCAGAAGACACTTGGGCGTTGGATCTGTGCGCGAAGACTTTGTTACAGAGCTTAACGCTTTTTTTTTATTGAATTAATGTCAGCGACACCTCGCTGGGACCTCCTCGAGACACCAGCAGGAATCGCCTTTGCGGCCTCACCCATTCCGCCACCCACTCTAACATCCGGAGACCCAGAGGCCAGAGCGGGCGAACAACAACGATCGCAAGTACTTTTGTTCCTCGAAGGGGGATCGGGGGTGTTTTTCAAGGTAAGCTCGGGGGAGACCGGGGGCCCGAGGTGGGCTCGGGGGGTTCCCTGAGGTTGCCCCGGGGGGGTTTCACGAGGAAAGCTCCTTGATGGTACGGGTGGGAGAGACGACCCCGGTGGCAGTTTCGCCTCCTTTATCAATTTCGGCGCCAACTTAATTGGCGCGTTTTCACAACATATGTCTCAATCAGAGACCAATGGCACAGATCGCGTTGACGTCTTAGCGAGATTAATGCGCAATGGCAGTTGGGGCAGTTGATGTTCTGTCTGACAATCTGACTGTAAGAGGTCTGTAATACAGGGGCATGGCTAGATACGTATTCTTTGCTTGCTTGGTTGTATGGTATCTTCTTTTCAGTTTGTATTTCCAGAACTTTTTTCTCCAACTTCCATTTCGGACAGGCCCGAGACCAAGCAGAGTGTGGACCCTTGCAGTTAACGCAGAACTTAGAGGAGATTCACGCGGTGATTTGTGAGCCTCCTGTCTGCCATCTACACAGGTTGGCTTACCACGGCATCGCAGCTTAGTATGCCCAAATTTCTGGCACTGAAAACAGCGCCGAGGGTTAGGGACATACGGCCGGACCCTGAGCAAGTGGAAACCCACTCGGACCTTCTTTTAGAAGGATTGGAGTCGCAAAGGTGAGGGTATGCTTATCAGTCTTTAATTTCACTACCGTTATTTTTCGCTAATATACGGTATACTTCGGTGACATTATGAGGGGCTAGCTCCTTACGGATTTCTTCAATGCTCGCGCAGTCGAGGTCGTAGTAAGTGACCACGCCCCTGTAAACATTGAGGAACATGTGGGGTTTCATCTTCACCTGTATACGGGACGTATTGTTCAACGGTACTTCTTTAAGAGCCAAGATGTTGCCTGATTAGATGTCGGTCGTTGTCTGAATGAGAATGGTGCCGTCACGCAGTTTTCTTATAGCGACACTTACTTGGCTGCACCATTTATCGCTCTTTCGAGGATAAATGGGCTCACCTGTGTCATGTTCTCGCCATCGTCTGATCGAGACATTACTAGGAAGCGGGGCTGAGGCCTTACCACCTCCTGGACTTTTTCCATTAAAGGGCTGGACGGCCTTGCCCGTTTCTGCCTATTATCGATATTACGACCCTGCGAGGGGCCGGGCAGTGAGTTGCCAGCAGAATTTGGCAATACGGTGCTAGCGGACAGTAAGGCGGAGGTGGCCATGCCTTTTTGGGGGACAACCTGCACAATACTAGGATCGTAGACCCAGGGTGATCCAAGTTGGTTCTACCACATGTGGACCTGTTAACCCTCCCAACGGGAAACCCCACACGACGCTATACATGACAACCTTCGCATGGGGGATCGCCAGAGAGAGGTCGTCGCAGCAAATGGGTGTAGTAAAGTGCCAACTTTACATCCGTGCCTTCATAAACGCAACCGATCTTTTTTCAAATTAGGGTACCCAGTTATTGTCATCCCTGAGGCCCTTCTACTAAGATATTACAACCGGCGCACTTCCATACAGGATATCAATTGCAGAGGTATCCAGTAATTGCCCGGGAAGAGCCGGGTTAGTACCAAGGTCATCAACGGAGAGACCTAAATGCTTCCGTGCAGGTCTAGACGGCAGGGGAAATGAAGAAATAGGTAAGAAAGCGAAAGAGAAGGGAGAAGAAGGAAAAAAAACAGAGAAGGAAGAAGAAAAGGAGGTGAAAGTTAAGATATAGGATAAATTTGTCCTGCACGAGGTACGTCCTACACAGAAGCCTCCCCTTTAAGTCGCCTATTACTACAAGCAGGGTTACTGCGGGACTATTTTAAGCCCCGTCCCGCAGGGGGAGTTAAAAGTAGTTTAATAAATATCTAAAAGAGAAAAAAATACAATTTCTCAAAATCGGCGCTAGCGGTTTTGACTAAAATTCGTATCTAGGCGTTTATTAAGATTATAAATAAAATGGCTATTTTCATTTTCCTATGGAAATAATTTTGGGTACTTTACAGAAGCGGAAATTTACTTGTTTCCGCAATTATTTAAGATACTAAATAACTTATCATTGGAAAATTGTAGTACTATTAATATAAAATAAAATTATTTGAAATATATATTTATAAAACCAATAATTTCGGAGATATTGACAAATATATCAATACAACTTTGTGAGCTTTAATTGTATAGAGATACTACTTAAGTTTTAAGGCAATAATTCTCTAATTCCATAGAGTAAATAGATAGTAAGTCTCTCAAAAAGTGTGTTCTTTTATATTTAGCCTCTTAGGGTAAATGTTTGTACAGCAATGATCTATCTCTATCATTTTATACACAATAGTCAATATTTACCTTTTTTATTGGTCTAAATTTAATAAATAGGGACTTTAATAAAAATGCGTTATGTGCAATCCTTAATAAAATGTCACAAATTTTAATCGGAAGTAAATTTTTTAGTACGAAGTATTGACCCTTGTGGACCTAATATTAGCTTTTTTTCTGTTCAAATATACTAATGAGGACTTTAATTCCTTAAAAAGAAAATCATCAAATTTAAATCCGGTAGTCAAAAAATGTTTAACGTACGTATAACCCAATTTTTTCTTGGGTTTGCTAGTTAATATTATTTATTTATATTTATATTACGAGTTTTGAGTAAATATCTCCATTTTTAAACAAACAAAGCGATGAAAAGTCCGTGCGTAGTTCCGTACCATTTATTTGAAATATAGAGAGAGTAATAATACTTACCGCAACTTTAGATCACAAAGACATTCGGCCCTTCTCTTTGATTCCTCCTCCCTAGCTGCTCGGACTGCCAAGTTGAGCTGCCTTTTATACCTCTAACGGCACTTCGCTCATTTTCAAGGGCTTGGTGGAGGTTCACAATTTCCATCTTCATGGTGTCGAGAAGCCGAGCCGCCATGTGGTCAGGGTTATGTCGTTTTGTCGTGTTATTCGAAGGGGTCGTCATGTTGGTGGGGGTCGCTTGGATGCTGCTAAGAGTCGTTAAAAATGACAAACGAACTTTCCAGGTCCAGAGGGAATTTTAGTCTCTAAAAACACAAAAATACAACATAAAATATAAATCTTTTTTTTACAGTTTATTGGTTTTAAATTAACTATGAGAGATTTAGTTTTTAATGTCATGAGTAAAAAGTGATAACTTTTTTAAAAATTAAAATAGAGGAGACCAGTCAATAGTGGCCCCACGGGGCATAGTGGTAACACCTGTTTAATTTATATATTAATGCTGCTACCTAATCAGCCTCCACTTTGTTGTCATTCGGCTTGTATAACAGTTACTAAATATTTGTTGCTGCGGCACAAAGAAAATTTGTTTTGCAAGTAGACGGCTTTCTGTAGTTTTTTATTGAAAAACATTTATTTAGACAAAATAAATTAAATATTTCTTCATTACAAACAGAGTTTAATTTTCTTCACATGGTAATATTATCAGTTAATAAATATTTGTCATGAGAATGACGGAAGTATCTAACAAACTTTTTAAATGAAAAAACAAAGTTGTCATTAAATTCCAGGATACTTTGAAAGATATTACCAAAATGTTGAGGTCAACAACAGCATGTAAAGAAAATTAAATTTTATGTTTGTATTCAAGCAATATTTTATTTAATTTGTCCAAAACAATATTTTGCCATAAAAACTTAAAAAAAAAACAAAAAACGCTGGCTTTTTCTCACGTCCCCTTCTATTGCACCTTAAGGTGAAAATATTACTTAGCATAGTATTATGGTCAAGAGCTCATATGCTGTTTTAATAATTTGGTTGTAACACTAAAATTTAAAATAATATATTAGTATTATTTTGTAAAGCCAAGATAGCTCCCTTATGATATGTAATTGTTTTGTATTTTAAAATATGTTGGGGAACATGTGGTTGGTTACTTTCACTTCACCCCAGGTACGAATAAAATGAAGTGTATGCTACAATATTAGTTTATATTTGTTTAGAATCATCAAGAATGGCTCGTAAGCAGAAGTGAAATATTATTCAACAAAGCTGGAGTCAAACAAAAAAATAAACAAGTTATTTCTGCCGTCCGTAATTGGGAAATGGGATTTAAAAGGGCAAGTAAGCTATTTGGCATTTAATGACCAAATCTAAAGATACGTGTAAAAATATCAATTTGGATGGAGCTGAAGAAAATAACGTTTTTGCTTCAATATGTCTTTCTTATATTTAATCCTGAAAGGAAGAATGACCTGGTTCAATATGTAATGAAGATGGAAAATATGTTATATGGCAGGGATGGGCAAACTACAGCCCACCGGTGTGTTCAAACCGGCCCATGGAATACATAATTAAAATGTGTTTCGGTGTGTTCCATGTTTCCTCCGTGACCTTTAATATTCCCAAACTTGATAAATTATGCCCAAAAACCCATCATAATGTTTGCACATCCTTATATTAATTGAAAAAAAAAAGTCAATTAGTATCGCCGCACCTACATTTTCCCGATCAGAGAATGGCTTGTTGGCACGTAGAATAGTAATATAATTTTCTCTGCACGTGCATGAAACCTCTACAATTCCATTTTATTATCGACGTTATTTATTAATATAAAATTTAATCGTCCACAGATGCTGACGACTGGACTGCTACGAAAAGCACCAGTAGCCAGTCGAATGCCAGCATGATGAACACTATCCAGAATCTTTAACGTCAACATGCCCAACCTGAATACACCCTGAGAGTTCTTTCTGGGCTCGGAGATGATCGTGAATTAAGAGATGTAGGGGCACAGAAAGTATTTGTCCTAAACATTCATAATGAAATCACCCTTGGGGAGGAGTTTCATTCAGGATCCCCTCCCTACCACATATAAAGCTTAGAGGGGACCTAGTGGTTTTTCATCAGTTCCCTGGGTCACCTCTAGTAATAACCTATCAGATGCTGGTCAATGTGTTGGATAAAATAGAAGCAATATTCTCTTGTCTGTTTTACATCAAGAATACAAAAAAAACTTACAAACGTGAAGGAAGGAACTCACTCCAGCTGTTCAGAGATATATATATACTCCATCTGTGAGAAGACCTATGCCATACTGGACAGGAGTCCGGCCCTACAGCCAGTCCTAGCGGAACTGTGTGAAGTTGCCACCACCTACCTGACCACACATCGGCTGGACGGGGACCCCTATTTACTGGAGCAGTATGGCCAAGAGAAGCTCCACAACTACCCCATCATGTCAGGAGAGGAAGGGCTTAAAAAAGATGTATAAATATGGGACCTCCTACAGACCAATTAGTGAACAGGCGGTGTATTCCCCTGGTGCACTTTTTAAGAAAGAATATTTTGTTGCGTACTATGAGAAACATGGAATACTCCCCAAAGTCATTGAGTCGATGAGGGTGGACCCTCGCATCAGGGCTTTGATTCGTCAAGGGCGTCCGGGGTCCATCAGGGAATGTTGGAGAATTCCAAACTCCGCCTGGGGACAACTGGAATTTGCCCAAAATCATGAGTTTAATTATTACCCGCAAGTGAGTAACCTGATGGATGACAAATCCATAACACCCCACTTGGACAAGATATACCAGCTGTTTGCTGCAGATGCTCTAGATTTACTCCATATCCAATGCCCCCCAACCCGAGAAGACCAGATTAATTATGGAAATACTAAACCGAGTGGTTATTGACATCAGAGGATATTACAACACTGTTGAAAGACAAGGGCGTATACCAAAGAACTGGGCTGTCGTCCAGTTAATGGCCAAGGAAGGAGAGTTGAAGATTGAGGCTAGAGTATTTTCCATCCTAACCTTCAAGTGTCGCATGATGGCCTCCACATGCGAGTAGAATCTGGGCGAGCAGGTCCTTCCACTCTTCTCTCAGCAATCTGTGACTCTCAGTGGGTCAGACCTACGAAAGAAGATGGATATGCTCTCCACACTTCCGGAAACCGAATCAGAGGTGTGGATTAGAATCAACATGGATTTGGAACAGTGGAACTACACATTTAGGACGTACCAGCAATCATCGGTCATCAGTGTATTATGCGACATTTTGGGGTTCACCCACTTCAGTTACCTGACACAGAATTTCAAGGATGCTCTACTAGTGACAACGAATAAATACATGCCCCCTGGGTCAGCCGACGGGTTTACAAGATAGGACGAGCATACAGGGGGAAATCAAGGGATCCTTCAAAAGCTATGAACTCTGATCACTATCCTAGTTATGAGAGAAAAGGAGGGACAAATAAGGGACGAGGGAGTGTAGCCCTTCCGCTCGATCGACTCCTCCACTTGGTAACAAGTATGTTTGTTGGGCCGGAGTGGTCGGGCCTCCTGTTCGTCGGGGCACCATTCAACGGCTGTCTGGCAGTCGGATGGAGGTAGTGCCTTGGACAATTCATGGCCGAGAGGGAGAAGAAATTTTAGATTATAGTTAGGATAAGAATTCTTTTGGTGTATTGTACAAATTCCTATGCAAGTAAAGATTTTTGTAAAATGTAATAGGTTTAAGTTAGGTTAAGGTCCGAAATAAAATAAAGTAAGTGGTTTTGTTAGTGAGTAGGCGGAGCGAGATCTTCGGTAGGGCGCCTCCCCAGGTGGCGGATAGGGGGATGCTCACTGTCGAAGCCTTGGGCCACGACTCTGAAAACATGGTCCCAGGCGGCCGTGGGGCAAGGCTTTGGCGGGGGGTACCGGGGGCGTTAAATACCCGGGGCGGACCAACTATTAGGGTTAAAGAATAATGTGCAGGGTTTATAAGGACATTAGGTTAGGTACTATATCATAATTAGTTATTGTTTAAAATGGATTAGAGATGGATTGTGAAAGATGTTTAAGTTAGCAGGTGAATACGCCCCAAATTGCATTCTAGGTATTGGGGCAAGTAGGTTAGGATAAAAATATGTACTATATTAAATGTATTTTTCTATTTACTAAACAATAAACTAAACTCTGAAACTCTATCCGAAAGGCCATGCATCAGGTCGACTACGAGCACAGGCTGGCCGGGTCCGGGGACAATCAAATACTATTTGTCGACTTGGAGAAGGGACCCGGCCTACACCGGACCATTCAAGAGATCAAGCTCAGATTGTCAGAGGCCTTCAATGATGTTGGGCTTGCACTAAAGCTAGAAGAAACATGTCATTCAAGCGAGTTGACCTGCTATCAGAGGGCATATTATCTGTGGAGGGTCAAAGTCCCCGTAGGTCCTAAGAAATCAGGGAGAGCGTTTGCGGGGGTTGGGGATGTGAACTGCGGCTCAATTCTATTGTAAATACAGCTATCAATGGAGGGGTTGGGCTCACTGAGCAGCAGTCAGACCCCATCATCGGGCCAGGCTTCTCCTATGTAGAGATATTGATCACATTGCTGTGTGTTTCCATCTTTGGCAAGTGGACCCCAGTGGACAAGGACAGATTGGTAATCCTCACTTTCTTATCTGCAGATTCAGGGTTCTTGCCAATGCAACAGTTGGCTGGGTTCATGTATGCGGGGCATCAGGACACCCTAAGTGAATCATTAGACCTGCTACATTACGTGTGGAACACCAGACCCTCATATAGACCATTGATCAGTGGGGCGGTCCAGGTCTCCAAGGGCAACCTTGGCATGCAATTGGACTAGTGTTGGAGCCTACAGCATTGAACATCAGCTGACCTCGCCTGCCTGAAGCTCTTTTTCGGGATAAGTTGGAGAATATCCTGACCCAGTCACGGCGTGTCCGTATGTCCAGCTAGCCATAATGTTTCAGAGCTGCTAACGTGCTGATCAGGAGGCCTTAGCACGAGAACTGCTCCGAATACAACCCATCAACACCTCTCTCATTCATTAGTTATGGAATTTGGAGTGATGGAATGGGGTATTTTAGTTCCTCTCCTTAAGATACTTACGCCTTTAGGCTGGATTGAAGATGCGACTACATGTTTCGGCTTAAATTATCCATCATCAGGTCTAAGTATTGGGTTTGTATGTTATTCCCATTGTGAAACACAGAGCAATAGACTAAAATACTACATTAAGGAACGTCTTTGTGTCATCCTTCAGTAACAGTATTTTATGTTTTTAGTTTATTTTATGATCTTGAACACTTCTCTATTTAAATAAACCTCTCTAATGCTTTAAGACCACTAAACATGTTTTACTTTATATCTGTGTTTTATAATTTTTAAGGTTGGTTGAACCTATGTGCACCTTCTATCACAGATAAACTATTTTTATTATAATTATTAATTATTTCAACCTAGAAGCCTTAGGGAATTTTTATACTTTATAGTTTTAATGTGTATATTAAAATTAATTTTTAAAGTTTTTTGGAATTAACACACATATATATATATATATATATATATATATATAAATGTGTGTGTTTCTTACACTATTTTGTAATGGTGTAATTTATATTGCCTCATATCATCTAACTGTAATGTTAATCTCCAGTGTTTTAACTTTTATTAGGCTTTAAATCATATTTTGTCATAGGACTACTGTATTTATTCATATTGACTGGTCCTCAATCATTAATTTTTCTTAGTAATTTCCCTGGAATTATATTCCTTGGTTGTTTTGGTATTCTTAAAGCTTTTTTCAACTTATGATCTTTCTAAACACTTCCTCTGTCAATTTTGTATATTAATGTCCTTTAACATCTAAGTATTTAACTGGTTTCTAGTAACCTCAATTCGCAAAGTACGTTCCTTTCTAATATATAAAAATTAAGTTGATAGGATTTGCTGTTTGATAATATTTTTCTAATTGATTTATGAAGTGTAGAATATTATTATTATTATTATTATTATTATTATTATTATTATTGTGGTTTGGAGGCCCATCGACACATCTAGGTCATTAGGGCCTTGAAATATATTTAAAACATAATAAAATCCCCATAAGGGAGAGATATAATCATTCACCACCTGAGACACTTCATAGGAGTGCTCAAATGGCCTCAAAGTACAATTGAGTGAAACATCTGCTAAAAAAAAACCACAGGTGTATCACTCTAAGAAAAAAACAAAACAAACATATTAAAACAATATATTAGTTAAAAAGACAAAACTAACATGTTAAAATAATTAATTTATTAAAGTTTGTTAAAATGGATAAAACGACAAAACAAACACATTAAAGTATACTAAAATGTTAAAAAGGGTCTCAATATGAGATAAAATCCAGATGAGCCACTTTATAAAAGTGACTCAAATGGCACTAAAAAGATTCGCCTGGCGTATAAAATGGAGTAAACAAATAACTCCTTCAGCGCTGTCGCGTAATAAAAAACGAAGGTCACCTTTAAAATCAAGGGCCAGGCGAATAGGGGCATATCTGCGACACTCCACCAAAATGTGGTGCACACTAAGGGGAGCATCGCAAAATTCACACACTGGAGGTGGATCCTCTCTGAGTAAAAATCCGATGGTTAGAAATGTATGCCCGACGCGGAGTCTCGTCACGATGACCTCCTCTCTTCTAGACTTTCGTATAGAAGAGGGCCATCGCGACACACCGTCCCTGATGGACTGCAGCTTGTTCTGAGCAGGGGTCGAGACCCACTGCTCGTGCCAGGTGCGTAAGACTCCACGCCGAACATAACCCTTTAGATCTAAAAACATGACACCCAGACTCGCCTCCGGAGGCAGGCGTGCTGCCTCCTTGGCTGCCTGGTCCACCAGTTCATTTCCTGGAAGACCAGCTTGACCAGGAATCCAGCAAAAGGCGAGCCGGGTGCTTAATGAATCAATTTTTAAAATTTGCTCATGTATCATCTGCACGAGGGGATTCCAGGAGTAGAGAGTGGACAATGCCAACAGAGCACTCATGGAATCCGTGCAAATGAGGACAGAACGGTGACTACTTCGGTATACTAAACACAAAGATTTAAAAATGGCATATAATTCAGCCGTAAAAACACTGGTTTCTTAAGGTAAACCAAATTTAAAATTGGATCCTTCCACAACAAAAGCACATCCCACGGAGGCTCCAGATTTAGAGCCGTCAGTGTAGATGCGCTCGAATCTGTGAAAGCGAGTGGAGAGGAGCTCATTAAAGGTCCTCTCATATACAAAGTTTGGGGTGGTCGCTTTAGGGAACTTGGCAAGATCAAAATGGCATTGAGGTAGGCGTATCTTCCAGGGAGAAACACGACCTGGGGATGTGGGGATAGCCTTTGGCAAAACTATCCCACACGTGTCGAAAACCGATAGCATCCTGATCCCAACCGGCCTTGCACTACGCCATTTGGTTTCATACAAGACACGGTTAGGGGGATGAAACACAGGACGATAGGCAACATGCTGCGCCATGCAATGAAGTTTCGACATGTAAGATGCCAGAAGATAGGACCGCCGGTAAGATAGAGGCGGCTCACCGGCGTCGGCACAGATGCTGACGACTGGACTGGTACGAAAGACACCAGTAGCTAGTCGAATGACAGCATGGTGGACACTATCTAGCATCTTTAACGCCGAGGGTCTAGCTGAGCCATAAACAAAGCTCCCGTAATCTAGTTTAGATCTGACCAGGGCCCTATACAGGCGCATCAAGGTTTCCCTATCAGCACCCCAGGACCGGCCGCTAACCACTTTGAGCAAATTCAATGCCTTGATACACCTCGCTTTCAGGTCTTTGATGTGGGGGATCCAAGTTAGTTTAAAATCGAATAAAAGTCCCAGGAACCTTACGGTCTCGGAGACAGGTAAAACAACGTTGTTCATTAAAATATTGGGGGCTGGCTGTATTCCGCGTAATCTATGGAAGTGGACGACAGTCGTCTTGGCCGCAGAGAAACGAAAGCCATTACGAGATGCCCACAACCATAGATTGTTTACAGCGAGTTGTATCTGTCGTTCAGCCCTGTGGAGACTTGATGAACTGCAATAAATTGCGTAGTCATCCACAAAAAGGCATGAACGAACAGGTGAGCGCAGGTTGTCCACAATAATATTTATCCCGATAGCGAACAACGTACAGCTCAGAATACTACCCTGAGACACCCCATTTTATTGAATAAAATCATCGGATAAGGTGTTATTCAACCTTACCCGGAAGTGTCTATCCGACATAAAATTAGATATAAAAGAAGGAAGGTTTCCTCGAAACCCCCAGTTAAAAAAAGTTTTCAAAATGCCGTACCGCCAGGTGGTATCGTACGCTTTCTCCAGATCGAAGAAGACAGCCAGAAGATGCTGCTTATGGAGAAAAGCGTCACGAATAGCCGTCTCTAGACAGACAAGGTGATCCACCGTGGATCGGTTACGGCGAAAACCACATTGAATATTAGATAGCAGATTGCGGGATTCTAAATACCATATAAGTCGCTTATTAATTATTTTTTCCAATATTTTACATACACAACTAGTTAAAGCTATCGGTCTATAGCTAGTTGACTCTAATTTATCCTTGCCATTTTTATATATAGGTATAACGGTTGCTTGCCTCCATAGTGAGGGGAACTGATGAGATTCCCAAACACTATTATAGAGGTCTAAAAGAAATGCCTGTCCGGCAGGGGGCAGCTGACGCAACATCTCGTTATGAATGTCGTCTGGACCAGAGGCTGTGCTGCCGGCCTGGGACAGGGCGTAGGTCAGTTCATATTTGGTAAGGGGGGAGTTATAATCCTCCCGCCGACTTTGGCCAAAGTCAATAGCATGTCGCTCGATATTCCTCTTATGAACTGCGAACTCGTTAGTGTAGCTCGCAGTGCTAGAAATAGCGGCGAACATCGAGCCCAATACATTTACGACCTCCACAGGGGAGGAGACACGTGAACCGTTCGACATGAGGGCAGGTATATTGTTGTTGGAATTGTTGCTATTACGTAATTTACGGATATTATCCCAAACCTTAGTTGTGGGAGTGGATATTGTAAGGGTTGAAATAAATATTCTCCAAGACTCTCTTCTACTTTCACGAATGACACGGCGAGCTCGAGCACGTAGAATCCGGAATGACTCCAGATTCTCCAGAGTAGGACGTCGGTGAAAAAGACGTAGGGCCCTTCGACGGTCAGAAATAGCCAACCGACACTCCTCGCTCCACCAGGGAACGGGACGGTGGCGCGGATTTGGCGAGGATTTAGGGATGGAGCCCTCGCCGCCGCGATGACCGTCGAAGTAAAATACCCAGTCTTTACATCGACGTAAGGAGAAGGGGATTCGTGGAAAACGGCGAGCTCGCGGAATTTATCCTAGTCGGCACGTTTAAGAACCCATTGGGGGAACCGTGCTGTACTGGGGGGATCTTGAATTTGTGAAAGCAGAATGGGAAAGTGATCGCTGCCACATAGGTCCGAGTGAACCTCCCAAAGGAAGTGAGCAGCAATCCCGGGGCTACATAGGGCTAGGTCGATGGCAGAGGATACACCATTAAAGGTGGAGAAGTGTGTCTGGGTCCCGGTGTTCATTAACACCAGGTTTCCCGAGACGAGAATATCCTCCACCATCCTCCCGCGGGTGTCTGTAAAATTAGACCCCCACACCAGGTTATGCGCGTTAAAGTCCCCCAAGATGATATAGGGGGCGGGAAGTGTTATAAAGAGGGCCTCTAGAGTCCTCTTGGAAACACGTTCACCTGGTGGGAGGTAAATGCAGCATACGGTTACCTCAATAGGAAGGGAGGCTCTGACAGCTATCACTTGGAGATCAGAGACAATATTTATAAACTTATGATATATGTTGCTACGTGCAAATATAGCTACACCTCCGCTAGCCCGATCAAAGGGTGGCTAGTCGGTACGATATACATCGTACCCACGAAGCATCGGGTTGTCAGTTGGGCGGAAGTGGGTTGCCTGCAAACACAAGATGGGAGGATGCAGGGAAGAAATTAGTAGTTTAATTTCCTCTACACGAGCATAGAAACCCCTACAATTCCATTGTAGTAGCGACATTATTTATTAATATATAATTTAATTAATTATCCTCACAATCCATAACACTATCTTTTAAAAATAAAAATTTATTGAGGACTTTTTTAGGTCCTCTTGCTTTTCCCAATCTCTCTTGGACCTCCCGCTTCAGGAGAGGCTTTGGTTTGTCCTGTAGAGACTGGGTCTGGGAATCCTTACGCGAAGGCTTTGTTAAAGCCTTCGACGCTTTGTTTAAAATAATTTTCTCGGCGGTCCCTTGCTGGTCCTTACTCAAGGCACCAGTGGACTCGCCTTTGCGACCTCACCTGTACCACCACTCATCCCGACCTTCGGAGTTCCTGAGGCGGGGTTGAGCGGCTCGACAACGGTCGCACATGGTTTAGGACCCCGAGGAGGGCTCGGGGGCGTTCCCCGATTGGGGCCCGGCGGGGCCCCTCGAGGAGGGCTCGAAGGGGCCATCGAGGAGGGCTCGAAGGGGGCCCACGAGGAAGGCTCGGTGGGGTCCCCCAAGGAGGGCCCGAGGGCGCTCCCCGAGGTGGCCTCCTCGGGGGTAAAGGTGGTGGAGGCGACTTCGGCGAGGGTGTCGCCCCTTTTACTAATTTTGGCACCACCATAGATGGTGCTGGTTGTCTTTGAGTGTCTCGAGTAGAGACGAGTGGCACAGGTCGTGTAGTCGTGTTGGCAATATTAACTGCACAATGGCAGTTGGGGCAATTTATGTTCTGGCTTACAATCTAACTATAAGATGTCTGAAATACCGGAGCTTGACTGGATATATATTCCTTGCGGGCCTGGGCATAAGGGATCCTCTTTTCACATTGGATCTCCAGGACTTTTTTCTCCACCTTCCATTTCGGACAGGTCCGAAACCAAGCAGAATGCGGACCCTTGCAGTTGACGCAGAACTTAGGAGACTCACACGATGTATCGTGAGCCTCCTGTCCGCAATCCTCACAGGTTGGCCTTCCACGGCATCTCAGCTTCGTATGCCCAAATTCCTGGCACTGAAAGCATCGCCGAGGATTGGGAACGTATGGCCTGACTCTGAGCACATGGAAGCCCGCTCGAACCTCCTTTGGGAGGATGGGAGTCGCAAAGGTGAGGATGTATGTATCCGTCTTTTTCTCTTGTCCGTTCTTTTTGGTAATGATACGGTAGACCTCGGTGACATGCTGAGGGGAAAGTTCCTCACAGATATCCTCAATGCTTACGCAGTCGAGGTCATAACAAGTGACCACTCCCTTGCAAACATTGAGGAACCTGTGAGGTTCCACCTTCACCGGTATATGAGTCGTATTGCTCAACGGTATTTCGGAGATGGCCATTATATTTGAAGACTGTGTGTCAGTCGTGGTCTGAATCATGATGGTGCCATCACGCAGTTTCCTTATTGAGACTTCCGATTTCGCTGCT
The DNA here is from genome assembly GCA_039000515.1 of Timema cristinae. Taxonomy (NCBI): domain Eukaryota; kingdom Metazoa; phylum Arthropoda; class Insecta; order Phasmatodea; family Timematidae; genus Timema; species Timema cristinae. Next base: position 186,365 of record JBCFYV010011152.1, read on the forward strand.
CCATTTATCACTCTTTTAAGGATAAATGGGCTGACACGTTTCAGGCCTGAACGGCCTTACCCGTTTCCGCCTCTTATCAATATTACGGCCCTGTGAGGGGCCGGGCAGTGAGTTGCCAGCAGGGTTTGGCAGTACGATGCCAGTGGCGACAAAATTATAGGCCATGCCGTAATTGGGGACAACCTACACAGTACTCGGATCGTAGACCCAGGGTGATCCAAGTTGGTACTACCACATATGGCCCTGTTAACTGTCTCGACGAGAGGCTATATACGACGCTAGACATGACAACCTTCGCATAGAGCATCGCCGAGACAGAGGTCGTCGCAGCAAGTGGGTGTAGGAAAGTGCCAATTTTACGTCCGGGCCCTCATGAACGCAACCGATCTTTTCCCAAAGTAGGGTACCCGGTTATTGTCATCCCTAAGGCCCTTCTACTAAGGTATTGCAACCGGCGCACTTTCATTTAGGAGCTCAAGGCAGTGGTATCCAATAATAAACAGAGAAGAGCCGGGTTAGTTGCCAAGGTCGTCAACGGAAAGGCCAAAGGCCTCTGTGCAGGATGAACGGTGGGGGAAAGGAAGAAAAAGGTAAGGATAGATAAAGCGAAGGGGGAAGAGTGAAAAAAGGGGGAAAGTGAAGGAAGAAGAAAATGATGTGAAAGGAAAGATATAGGATAGGTTTGTCCCACACGTGGTACGTCCTGCACAGAAGCCTCCCCTTTTAGTCGCTTCTTACGACAAGCAGGTGTTACTGTGGGACTATTCTAAACCCCGTCCCGCAGGGGGGGAAGTGTAGAATAGAATTGATTAAAAATACAATGAAAATTAGAAATGTTTGAATAAATGAACGATATAAAATGATTTGTAAAGATTGACTGTGTTTTGAAAATTGAAAATATGGAATTTACTATTTTTAAAGTTATCAGAATCAATACTATATGAATTGGGTGGGTTTCAGGTAAATTAAAATATTGATGTAACAGTTATGTTCTCATATTTGTTTTGTTATCTATTATTATCAATATAATTTTGGTGTCAAGTTTTTAACAAGAACTATTTTTACACATACAAAACCAAATTTCATCCCATTTTTGCATCACACCTGAATTTTATTACCCAAAGTATTTGAAAATCCATTCTATTGTTGCAGGCTCAACGAAGAGGTAAAGTCTTTCCACTTCGGAGGGTCTCGCCAATACATTTCTATCTCTAAGGCAAAGAGGTTAAGTTTCGACAGGAGTCAAGGCTAGGTCCCTTGTGTTGTCTGAGTGGATCGAAGCCTGGGATCACACAGGTCGCCAGGATGGCGGCACGCATGAATGCCAAGCTACTTGGTAAGGACGCAAGGTCGTAGCCAGCCAATAATTTCAAAAAGGGGGAGGAGGGGGGTTAGTGGGCATATTCCCCAATTGCCAGAGGCTAGAAAAAGTTCTAAATGATAAACAGTTATGGCAGCATAATCCCCTGACTACCGAAGGCTAGTAAAAATTCTAAATAATAAACACCACTACAAGCTATCTGAAGTGTTTTTATGGCAACATAACCCTCTAACTGCTGAAGGCTAGGTCTAATTCTAAATATTAAACACCTCTAAAAGCTATCTAATATTTTTTTTATGGTAATAATGTGTTTGCCCAGTCATAGTACGCAGACTCTTCAGCCAATGGACCGCTCATTCCTTGGTCCGTTTAATGTTTAATACATCAACGAGGCAAAAGTTGGATGCAGACAAGGACAGATATTAGGCTGAATATCTAATTGTCAAATCCTGGGAGAAGGCAGCATCAGTTAGTAATGGAGTGGCGGGATTTAAGGCAACAGTAATATTTCCTCCGAACCCAAACATCATTCCAGAATTATTTTTTTTATGAAATATCCTATGTATCTGTTGCTACATCAGCAACTATAACACCATTTCCAACTGGTAGTCCTGTCGCAGTAGTATCCACATCCACATCCCATTCCTCAACCTGCTGACGTTGCGTCCACATTTCGTGCAATAACACCACCCCCTTCAGTTCCTTCCACATTGAATTTCCACAACTTCACCTACTGATAACGATTCCAACCAAGCCCCCACATATCATCTACATGTCAGTACAGTGTCAACTATCACTGTTTCACATAGTAAAAGGTGGAAACAATCTGCAGCAATTTTGACTTCGCCACAACACATTTTCAAGTGCAAATCTTCGAACAAAAAGAAGCAGATGAAACTAGCAAGTAAACTCAACATGTTGATAATCCTGACACTCAACCAGCGAGAAGTGAAACTGAGAGTTAACCGAACAGATAAACTTGCCGAGGTTGAACAGGAAAGGGATGTTGATAATCCTTATACAAAAGAAACACCAGCGACAAGTTAAACTGATGTGAACTCCAATAATTTTACTGAATGTTGGGAAAATTACTACACGACCAAGTAAAAATCAAACTGGATTCAGCGCCAGGTATATCGTAATTGGCTCCATGAATCATGTACGTTGTATAGGTCTATGTTTAGCACTCGCGGTAGAGAGAGGATGAGGCAGGAAGTGCAGAAACTAAAATAATGCTAAGTGAAGCATCTCTCTTCAATGACGTGACATCCCTCCCTTACCTTAAGGGTGATACACCTAAAAAAATAACTATTTTTGTTTTGTGTTGCTGAATTTAACTGGGATATCCTTCTGTAATTTTTTTTATTATTACTAGACCATGTAAAAGTGTATTTGAATTATTATAATTTAATATATGCATGTATGCAATTTCCTCGTAAAGTGAAAAGAGGTTTCCCATATAGTGATCTATTATAGTTTAATAAAATAATTTTACATTATTTTCGATATTTTTTTAGTGTGTGGCATCTCTCCCGTAATTACCCTACACTTATTTTAAGACAAAACAAACATATCAACATATAATAAGTTAAAATAACAAAATAAATATTAAAGTTTACTAAAATAAATAAAGCTAACCTCAATAAGAGTGAACTCAAATGGAATTTAAAAGATTCGCCTGTCGTATAAAACTGAGTAAATATATGATTCCATCCGCGCTATCACATAATAAAAAAACGTAGGTCACCTTTAAAATCAAGAGCCGGGCGAATAGGGGCGTATTTGCGACACTCCACCAAAATGTGGTACACACTAAGGGGAGCATCGCAAAACTCACACACTGGAGGTGGATCCCCTCTTAATAAAAACCATTATTCAGGAATGTAATCGTGACACACCGTCCCTTATGGACTGCAGCTTGTTCTGAGCAGGGGCCGAAACCCACCGCTCGTGCCAGGTGCGTAAGACCCCACGCCAGACATAACCCAAAACCCACACGTGTCAAAGACTGAGAGCATCAAGATTCCAAACAGCCTTGTACTTCACCATTTAGTTTCATACATGACACGTCCAAAATTAATTAAACCCCAATTTGTTATCTAAATAAATCCGCGCGAAAAAAAAAAAGTCTTATAAAAGTGTATGAAATCACGCCATAATCTGCATTAATGAGTGTATATCACACTTACCATTAAAATTGTGATGGTTAGTAAAACACAGTGGTATGTTTGTCAGGTAACCCTTTAAATATTTTGCGTACCCCTAAGGGTACACGTACCAAAGTTTGGGAAACTCAGTAACAGTGGGATGTGTATGAATTTCAAACAAATTTTAAAATAATAATAATAATAAAAATATCTCGAGGTATTATTAAATAAATGTTAATTACAAGTGACATACCCTTCTGACACAAGACCGGGCCGGTCATGATATATCCCATGTCGGTAAAACACACACACGCACACACATGGTAAAAGAGATGACAGTTGAAGGGAGACTGGAACCGTGGAGGTCCTAGGACAAGCCGCTGACAATGGCAGGAAACCCGCCAATTCCAATTATTATGTGACGTCACAAGACACAACTAACTAGACTGCCACTACCCACCCGAAGTAAATTATAGGACAGTTCCAAATGGATACAGTCAGATTTTTTTTATAAATGGCCTTTAAGAAAATACAAACTTATTTTTTGCGGCTGAAATTGATAGTGGTTTAGTATCGTATTATTGTTATTGTAGATGTATTGTTAAAGCTATCAAAAGTGACATCTGCTGATCACGTGACTTGATGTATAGATACGGGAAAATAGATCTAGTAACTTCTTTAGCTGTTAAATAAGGAAGGCCTTTCTGTAAAAACTGAACTGTACGTTGACTAGTTGCTGTGAAGGAAACATTATTACCGACAAGAATGCAACAGAGATAACGTGTCTCCTCTTTAAAATGAAAATACTTAAGAAAATTACTTAAGGTATGTATCGATCCTTAGAATAAAAATCTTTATTATAATTTTTATCTAATCAATTTTATCCCTATTACTATACACAAAAAATAAAAAAATTCAAAATTTTAAGAAAAAATATTCAAATATTGCCGCCATTTTTGAATTTTTTAAAGATTTATTTTCAATTACTTTTAATTTATTAAACAAAGTGGTCTCTTTCTAAGTCGACGTGTTGTAACATAGGCCAAAAAAAAAAAGGATATGTAGGATTTGTTGCCTAATATTTCACCTGTATTCCATCACTTTTATAAACCCCTTCCACGTGAGTCTACACCTGACAGTGAAGATGAAATTGAAGGATTATTTTATGTTTAGAATTTCGGAAACAAAATTTGTTTTGTGTTCTTTGTCTATGTAGAATATAAATAAAAGTGTATTTCTTAATTAATAATATATTCTAATAATTGAAACAATAATATTGCTGTTTATTTCATTTTTAATTAAACCTTTATTTTTTCGTTCTTGCTATGTGGCCAGATGCTCAAGAGTTTTCAGAGACCACGTGAAAAAAGTCCTAAATTTTTTCTTTTTTACTAAAAAAAATCTTATGTTAAAATAATCCTATGGCTATTTGGTATACGCAGGTATGTCACTTTCTGGGCATATTGTGTTTATGCCAGGGATATGTCAACAAGTGGATGTTCTTTAATGTGGCATAAGAAGATATGTCAATTTAACCAAATACATTTATGTTATTTGGGATGGTAATTCCAAACATGTCAAATGCAGCTATAAAGTTATTTGCCAGAAGCAGGTATGTCTGACATACCAGTTTTTGGCCGCTAACATAGTTAGAAATTAAATGATATATCAGACACGTCTGCTTACAAAAGATCTAGGATATATTGACCTTGATTATATGTTTGACCAGTGGCGCTGTTGCAGTTTTAAACTTACACTAAATATCAACTTTTCATTAAAATCTGATATTTTGTTATCATAATGTTGGTGACTTTTATTGTTTGTGCAAAATATTTTGTTTTCAATCGTTGGTGGTAAATATTATTGAGTATTATTAAGTAATTAAATTGAATAATGAGTAAAAGAGCTAGAACATTACAAATTATCAGCAATGCCAAAACTATTATGGAGGTAGAAGATAACGTAAATAAGAAGAGGTTAGAAGAAGGTAGGTTTCGTCATCACATTTTATATTGGACATTTTATTTTTATTGGTATTAATTGCTATCAAAATGTGATTTAAAAAAAATTAACATTTATTTTTTGTTTATGTGTATTTTTTAAATAAATTTAAGATACTATGTTTTTGGCATTATATTACTTTGTAAATTGCTCAGCTAGGTCTGCGTAGTTAATATAGACCAAATGCACATGATTAAGGCAGAGTTTATAAGTTTAAGTTATCGTAAAATGGGGTGAAAAGAAACAACATGGTGAATAGAAACAAAACTTCGGAAAAAAATAAAAGTAATATTAAAAATCTACTATTAAAATTACATTCCCCCCCCCCCCCTAGGGTTGCTTATGGTTATTGTAAGGGAATTGACTTGTTTTTAGGCTGGTAACATTGTTTATGTTGAACAGCTGATTAATAGTATTGAGACGCCCTTTTCTGTTCATTCATCCATAGAAAAAAACTTTGCATGTGCAGATTTCAATTTGGAAGAGATTTCATAGTACTCATAAGTAAGTTTTTTAACTATTCATTGTTTTAATACACCTAGTTGGATTTTTCGATTAAGTTTAAGGTTTTCCCATAGTTCTGGTGTTTGTAATAGAGACTATAATTTTTTAGGTTGTGGGGTGAATATAAACATAGGTAAACATTGTTTCTATTCACCACATTTATTAATTTATTTATTCAAAGACAAATCTATCGAGTTATAAAGCCAATATCTATAAGTCTTTCAGTACCTCTGGGTAATTATGATTGTTGCAGGTAGTCAAGATGCCAAGAGAGTATAAATCTAAAACCCAGAAGCCTTACAAAAAACATGATCCGGCAGAATTGAAGAAAGCAGTTGAGGACGTTAAAAATAATGTGCTAACATTGAGGAAAGCTGCAGAGAAGTATGGAATACACTATTCGGTTATATATCGCCACTTGAAAAAGGGGGATACCATGAAAGCTCAAGGAGGACAGACTTCGTTGTCTAAAAGTGAAGAGCAAATTCTTGTAGATAGATTGAAAACTTGTGCAGAATGGGGCTATCCTGTAGACATGTTAACACTAAGAATGATTGTAAAGGAGTTTTTAGACAGAAAAGGAAAACAAGTTTTGAGATTTAAAAACAACTTACCAGGAAAATAATTTATCTATTCATTTTTAAAACGTCACAGACAAGATGTATCTTATAGAATGTGCCAAAACATTAAGAGAAATCGAGCTGCTGTCTCGCACGAAATCATCAATGATTATTTTAACAGGTTGCAAGAAGAGCTTGAGGGTGTGCCACCTCAAAACATCGTGAATTTTGACGAGACAAACTTGTGTGATGACCCTGGCAAAAAGAAGGTTATTACCAGACGAGGTTGCAAATATCCCGAGAGGCTGATGAATAGCACAAAGGCATCTACCTCTGTAATGTTTAGCGCTGCAGGGGACGGTACGGTTACCTC
>JBCFYV010011153.1:0-37500 GCA_039000515.1 Timema cristinae
CATTTAAAAGCTAGGATTATCCACAATGTTGTCAGCAAAAATTTGATAAGATCTCTGAAATTTTAATAAACGGTTGTGACTCAATGGGATCTCTAGGAAAAGTGCATGATCCTATTGCGATTTTTTTTTTTTCTAATAACATAATGAATGATAACCATTTGAGTATTGATCATGAGATTTTTGGTTATAGAAAATTAAAGTCTTTACTCATCTAATTAATAAAAGTGGAATATCGCTTGGTCATGTGTCAATCTGAGAATCCGTTTAGTGCGTGCACTAATTAACATATTCATCATTATACATTATCTCAACCTAACATAATATAACCTTACAGATGTTACCATTTATAATTGAAACGTATAAAACCATTTAATGTTTTCAAACAGATTTTTAATGTCAAGGTAATCCAACAAGATGGCATTTTCATTTATAAGGTATTTTAGGGCAAAATAGTTTAGACTAACTTTTTTTGCTGCATAAAGGTCAAGTTTTGTTAAGTAGGGGTAGTTTGTATTCATAAACCTATTTGCTCATATTTAAATACTTTTGGTCTCTGTTGGAGCATTTAAATTCCTCTAATAAACATTTAAATGTTTTTCTGTGACTAGGTGAGAAGCCTATATTTTTAACTTTCTAATATTATAAAACCTATAAACAAGATTATGTTTAGTATTAAAAATAACAAAAAAAATTTGGTTTGATAAACAAAGGGGGGGGGGGGGAATCACTAGTATAATGCACACCATTCCCAATATTAGCTGTGGCTGCAATCAATAGATATTTTAATATCTTATCAAACCCGCCTCGGTGGCGTAGTTGACTAACGCGCTAGTCGTGTTGAGCTTGACCGCTGAGGACGGGGAGATCGAGGTTCGAATCTCGATCAGGTGAACTGGGGGTGGTTTTCCTAAATGGTTTTCCACTCTCTCCCCCCACGCAAATGCGGGTTCACTTCCTCTAACTCAACCTTCCCAATTCCCATTCCATTAGCGTAATTAGTACTTAAAGCGTATAACCCGAACGGGTAGTATGACGTGGTGCTAAATAAAAAAGTATCTTATAAAAAAAATTGTTTAAGCTAAACTCATTAAGTACGGCACTTTACACCCTAGGCCACGGACAAACAAACACCGGACCTACATCCCCTGGGTTAAAATAGCTACGCTCATATAGGGAGCTTGAGTCCTTCAACACGGGGATTGTTACGTGGAGTCCCAAGTGACATCGCTATCAAGCAGTCATTTTTGAAAAACAGTTCACTTTAAAGATGGTTATATTTAAGAACAAATAAAAATGGCCTTCTTATGGGGTCAATAATATGGCTTTCACTAAGCAAGGCTCAGAAAGCAGCCCCCCTCAACCTCTTCCTATAAGCCATATACCAAGACCCCAAACAAGTTTACTCAAACTGCAAATCACAAAGAGAATTAGAATACAAGGTGACCTGGCGGTCTAGGGGTAAGGTGTCAGACTTCTGTGTTGGGGGTCTGGGGTTCAATCCTTGGTCCCGGCACAGATTTATCTGATTACCAAACTCTTCCTTCACCTCTGTCTGACAAGACGTGTATTAATCACAACTTGTGAATGTGTGGAATGCCAGGCCTCCACCGTGGTTCGGATCCCAAGTTAAACTGTAGGTCCTCCATTTCATCTCGCAATCACCCTACCATCACACATTAGCATAAGTGCGTGTAACCCTAACAGGTAGTAAGACGCAGTGCCAATAATAATAGTAATTAGAATACAATGGTAAATTTATTTTTGTTGTTCAAGCGAACATTTGCAAATTGTCTGGCTATAAACAATCTTTAAATACCATTGACTAGTTACTTGGCTGAAAAGTTTTGTTCATTGAAAGAGGGTGTGTGGGATTGCTGGGAACTGAAGTATATCGCTCATACCTGCTACCCTTTACAACGAAAAATTTGAAAGTGAGTAGTTTCACTTGGAAGTGCTGCTATCACTGAGGACCTCAACTAGCACTCCACAGTGCCCAAAGACTCAACCTGGCTCAAGGAGTGCAGCGAAACTCCCGTAAGGCCGAGTGTCTGCTGTGTACCTTGTATATGCTTAGTTAAAACTTGAGGCTAATCGGTTTGCACTCACACAGCTTACAGGACGGACGAAGGCAAACCGTGGGTGCTACCGGTTGTCCGTAAGACAGAGTTGCAATTGGCCAATGACGAGACCCTCAACCATGAGTATCTTCCTGTGCTGGGTTTGGAGGCCTTTAGTTCCGCAGCAACATCTATGTTACTGGGGGCGGATCATAACGCCATCTTGGAAGGCAGGGTAGGAAATACAATTTATACCATTTGAACTATATTTCGACTGCTTCTGTGGTACAGTGGTCAGAGCTCCTGGCTACAGAGGTCCCAGGTTCAATCACCGGTGCTTACAGATTTTCTGTGAATCAATGGGTCCTGGAACGTGATCAACTCGGCCTCATGAGTACACATAAGGAGCTACTTGGATGAAAGATTAGTGGCTCCGGTTTATAAAACTGAGATTAAGGGCTGGAGAGTTTGTTGTGCTGACCGCATGACACCCTCTATACACAGAATTTGGCACTAGCTTTGCCATCAAATGACAGCTGCTAGGTCAGTTTGGCTTGATTGCGGGCTGATGCCCTGAGGTTAACTTTTTATTTTAGTAATATGCATTTATAAAAACTTTATATCAGAAAATGTAATAAAATATGTAGAAAAGAAAATTACAATTTGAATGATCTAATCCTTAAAGTTTTTGAGCCTAAAAACAATTTCCCATCAACAGTTTTTAAATGGATTCATGAATAGCATTTCATGTAAGGAAAACAAGTAGTTAACTATTGATAGGTTATATTGCTTGCTTGTTGACAGGAATTCGGTGTCCAGACCTTGAGCGGAACGGGGGCTCTTCGTGTCGGTGCAGAGTTTTTAGCTCGTCAACTTGGCTATAGGACATTTTACTCCTCTCAACCTACCTGGGGTAATTGTATAATTACTTGTTGCTTGTTCAAAATAACACAAGCACAATATACATATCAAAAGAACTAGTCACATATCCGCACCATATGGTCATGTGCTCTAACCTATCACTCCTGTGTTGAACTGGATTGCAGGTGTGGGGTGTGGGGGATCAGGGTTAGAATACCAGTGTCCTAGGGGTGTTTTTTCCTAAATGGGTTTTCTCTCTTTCCCTCTACACAAATGTGAGTACATCTTTAAAATTCCCCCTTTCTTGTTCTTATTTCAATAGCGTAATTAATGTTTACAACTGTATAATCCTAACAGGTACTAAGGCACGGTGAAAACAAAAAGTACCTCAACTCGGTCATTACACATTTTAGTATGAGTATAGTTTAGAAATTCGCTATAATCAGGAGGTCCCATGTGCTAATAATCCAGGTTTGTTAAAGATCATGACTTTTAGTTTTACTGGAAGAAGAATAGGAAAGAGGGATGAAAACATATAAAAGGGAACAAACACAAAATTGTTTTTACAATGATAAGATGAGATAAAGAGATAATTTTAAAGTTTACAAAACCTCACAGTGACTTGGAGTCATGACTGATTTGTCGTTTTAATAATTAGAAACATGTTCAGTATAGGACTTTGTTGAGCGATTTATGTCTTTTCTCCGGTTAAAAGCCGCTCACTCCGTTATAATGTGATTATTTATACTCATTGCCAAAACAGAAAACCATCGTCTGGTGTTCCTGAATTCGGGTTTCACGGAACCTCGAGAGTACAGGTACTGGGACGCCAACAACCGCACCTTGGATCTTAACGGTTTCCTGGAAGACCTTAGAGAGGCCCCAGAGAACTCTGTCATCATTCTGCATGCATGTGCGCACAACCCCACTGGGTGTGACCCCACACACGAACAATGGGAGAAGATTGCGCAAGTTATAGAGGTGATGAAAAAGACAAACTGAAAGTACAAACTTAATCATTCTACTTTACTAAGTGTGTGCGAAACTTCAAATTGGTTTTAAAAAAATGTCATCCTCAACTTAATTTTTTTTTTAAATCCAGGTTCGACAATTACAAAGCTTTGCCATTGAAAATATTGACAGTTAAAATACTCGTGAATGTTCAATTATTGCCATTCTGAGCTGTTACCGGTAGGCCCTATGTGCATTACAAATTAATATTCAAATAAAAAAACCTGATGATGATAACTAGAGTTATCAACTGAACACAGTACAAACATTAAGTTCAGTAAAACATTTTCTAAATGATTTTAAGAAATAAAGTTGTATAAATAAGCTCAATATGGGGGAGGAGGGGTATTTTTAAAACTTTCACCAAAATTTTTTCTAACATTGATTTGGTTTCAAGAATCTTTAATATAAGCTATTCGTTTCGGGCTCACTCCAAATTGAAAAGAGGTACTTTGCACACCCCAAATAAATATGTGTTTTAAATGTCTAATTTTTTTTTTCTACACCGATGTGTTTTATAAACTTTTTAAATTTGTAATATATTAAATATAGGCCTGTCAGGTTTGCAAAATTACTAAAGTGGTTATCTTTTTCCTTTATTTAAAAATAATATGTAGGCTGTAGCATTTGGACACATTATATATAATATAGCAATAATTATGTTCCAGGAAAAGAAACTTTTCCCCTTCTTTGACTCTGCCTATCAAGGTTTCGCCTCCGGTGAGCTAGAGAAGGATGCATGGGCTGTGAGATATTTTGCAAGTCGAGGGCTAGAGATGGTTTGTGCCCAGTCATTTGCAAAAAATTTTGGTCTTTATAGTGAGTACTTGTTTACTTGGAAATGTAATGTACTTAGATAAATATCTTAGCAATACTTTGATTAGATAAAATTTACATTATTTTATTTTGGTTTGAAACAAAAAAATGTGCTTAATTTGATCTTTCTTCAACTTTAGTTTAGGTAGATCATAAATAAGGACAGTAGGGCCCCGCTCCAATGGTGGGCTAGTTTCCAGAGCCCTGCTGTAAAGCAAACAAAACATAACCGCTTTTAATTTTAAGATGCATAAAAAAATCCTAAGAACATGTTTACACTGTCATATAAAATGCGCAATAGATCTAGGTCTAAAAAGTGGTATAAAAATCATTTGAATAGAAACAATTTAAAACTATCTAATGATCATTTGATAGTTTTAATCATTTGATAATCGTTAATAGTTAAAATAATTTGATAGTGCCTATCACTACTATAAAGAGACTGAATTGTGACACAAAATGGTGGCCAAAGAGATTTAGTGCATGCTTCATGATTTTTTTAGGTACCATGTCTTGATATACTTTTGGGTTATATGCTCTTTGTCGTGCTGAAAAACGACAAAAGAGCGAGACAAGCATCGAACATAGTAAACATGAAGCCAACCTGAAAGGATAGTTAGATTAGGACTAGATATAAACACACTTCTCTCTTCATCTCTTCTTACACTTTTAACACTTCCGCAATTACACATTGTTTTTAAATTTTCAGAAATAATCCTTTTCATATAAAGAGACTCATACATGGGATTACATGCTTGAAGAAGTTGTAGCCCCATAGTTAGAGCCCTGTAGAAATGGTTTTATTTTAAGTTAAATTTCGTTTTTTAAATCCCACTTTTCGGTGTTATTTCGTATTTATTTAAAATTACATGTTATCTGAGGTGTTTAAGTATTATTTACATATTGAGACAATGTATACAAAATTAATATTTATTATTGAAATGTTATATATTTGCTTTAAAATTCTTTTTCAAGTTTGTCCGCATATTTCACATTTTTGTTGCCTAAAGTTAGCTGCACTACAACAAAATACTAATTAAATTACAGTATGGTCAAAATTTCTTCTTAATTTCGTTTTTTTTTTAATATATAAAAGTGTTATTTTGTTTATAGGAGGATTTTGTATAACAAGATTTCATTTTATCTTGCTTTTCAAAAACATTGTAAATCATATCTAAAAGCTATCAAAGGAAAAAGTATGTGATTCCATCTTCGTATGGCACTTTTCGCTTTATTGCGTCTCACCATTTTTATGAGGCTTTCTCCATAATCTATATATTTATAGAGCCATAAAAAATAGTTTAATATTCATAGTAAAGACCAAACACATGTACTGTTACAGGTTTTGTCAATATCTGACATAAACGCAAACTCCGATTACCAATATCTCAGCCACATAGGCAGCCTAATTGATACATTCACTTTTTGTATGTATTCGTTTTGCTCATATTTTCGACAAAAAATATATTTAAAAGGTACTTTTTAAATCAAATGTTATCGAACATTATCAGTGTATTTAAAAGTAGTTAAAACGTTTTGTTGACATGAATAATAACTAAAACGTTCCAAATTTCAGATGAGCGTGTGGGCAATATCACGGTCATCCTTAAGGACAAACAGGATCTTATTCCCGTCAAGTCTCAACTAACCCTTACAGTGAGGGGGATGTATTCTAACCCTCCCAACCACGGAGGTAGAATAGTGGCCACCGTACTCAACAACCCCCAACTTTATGACGAGTGGTATGTGTCGAGTTAGTTTGAATTAAGAAGGTGTCTAAAGTCAGCTGTTTAGTTATTTAATATATTTTGTAGGGATTTGCGAGAACCATTTTTTCAATTTGAGACAAGAATATGCTGCTCAGGGTTATTCTTCAAGTTATCTTTATGTGAATTATATCAATAGTGATGTTTTAGAATAGCGGTTTTAAAATTTTTTTTAAACCACACCAGACCCACCTCGATGGCATAGTTGGCTAACGCGCTAGTCGTATTGAGCTCGACTACTAAGGACGGGAGATTGAGGTTCGAATCTTGGTCGGGTGAACTGGGTGTTTTTTCCTAACTCCCTCCACACAAATGCGGGTTCACTTCCTCCAATTCAACCTTCCCAATTTCTAATTCATTAGCGTAATTAGTACTTAAAGCATATAACCTGAACGGTAGTAAGATGCGGTGCTAAATAATAGTAATAATGATGACGACGAATTCAACTGTTTTCACGCAAATAATACAATTTTAAGCTTTTATTTTTCTAAATAAACACACTTTCTTTGTAATTTGGCAAAAACCACCTCATAAAATATACTTTTCAATGTGGTAACACTGGCGACAGTGCTATGCCAGGGGTGCCGTTCTGACCGTTTTGCTTCCCTTTCAAAGGAAGTTGTGCTACAGGCTCTCATTGCTCAGTAAAAATTTGTTGACCTTGCCCTGTTTTGAACCCATTAGGACCCCAGGATCATCAAGATTGTCTTTAGACTTATAGTCTGTATCAAGTATAAAGTTTTTTTGCCTTCTCTAAATAAAAGCATTGATACTTTTTTATAGGAAGGAATCAATTCGTACAATGGCAAACCGCATCTTGTCAATGAGAAGTGGCTTGAAGGAAAGATTGCAGCGTCTTGGTACTCCTGGTACTTGGGACCATATTACTAGTCAAATAGGAATGTTCTCTTACACTGGACTCTCACATGAGTATCGTCTTATATTATTAGTTAAATAGGGTTGTTGACTTAAAAATAAAACCCAACTAAAATTAACATTTTCCGGTAGGTTAGCTTATGTGACATTGAAGTAGAAATGTTAATCTCGAGAAAAATTAAACATTGTCTTAGTGTAGAGGCTTAGAGCACCCTAAAGTGTCTCAGTAATTCTTTCACTGAGCTCCAAGGACAATAAATACCCAACTGTTTTGTTTATTTAGTAGCTAGATCCAAATATCTCAGTAAATATTTATGTTCTAAACAACTTAGTGGTTTGAAAAAAATATACAAATGAATTGAATTTTTTTTTTCATCTCATCCTTAAATAACCACAAATACTTACTAAGTATTAACCCGCTCTGGTGGCCCCGTGGTCTAACGCACTAATCTCGTGTTGGACTGGGCTGCCAAAGATAAGGAGGTTGGGGTTCGATCCCGGTCAGGTGCACTGAGGGTGGTTTTTTCCCTAAATGGTTTTCCACTCTCCCTCACACGAATGTGGGTGCATCTCCTCTAAACTAAGCCTTCCTAATCCCTAACTCGTTAGTGTAATTAGTACATTGGTATATAACCTGAACGGATAGTAAGAGACAGCATTAAACAACAATACTTACAAATGGAGTTTATGAGCTTGTTGGGCGCTGCACGGCTTTTCACACCTTGGAATAAGTTTGGACGCCACCACCTCATTTCCTGTTCCACATTTATTTGAGCACGTTACTTGCTTTTTTCTTTTATCACAGCAACCACTGAAAATCAGAAATGAGAAATACCTTGGGGTGCTGCAGCACACAATTTGGGAAATGCGGTCTTAGTGAAAGTAAAGTTTGATAAATGTTAATTGGGTTGAATGTTTCTATTCATAATATATGTTTTAATGAGCCACAAGAAAGTGTGAAAAATGTTAACCAACAAGTGAGAAAATACTTAGCGAAAGCAAACAAATAGGTTTTAGAATTTCAAGAAAAAAGACATTTTCTTTCTTTATTATATTTTATAACACACAAACAAGTTTTGATGTTATAAGACATACCTCAAACATTGAAAAGAGATTATTTTAAGAGTTATTCAAAACAAACTATTTCAAATTTACACTCACTCCACTTCTTACTTGGTATCTTCCTCAGGAGGCAGTAGACTGAACATGAAATTCTCTTCAGTGATGCCAAATTAGTTTTTTTAGCTTGACATCTTACTAGCCGTGTGTGTTATACACATATGTACTAATTATGCTGATGTGTTAGAGATGAGGAAGGTTATATTTATAGGAAATGTACTCGCATCTTATCACTTCCTAACACAATAAACACGCTAAATTATCTCACCAAAGAATATCAGCCATGGCCAACATAATGTGACTAAATTTTTATAAGGTAAAATATATCCAGTTTGTCACCAAAACTTAGTGAAAATATATGCTGGTAGAATGTGTTGAATAAATTAATCGTGAAGGTTTTGGCAGCCATGTTTGTGTTGGCATGAATAAGATGAATAGAAAGTCAAGGTTCATCTATTTTAAAATAACATTCTCAAGTTTAAATGACACTTTGCACCATTGGTTGTGGTGATTAGTAACAATTTTGATATATAGCGATAGAACTACCATCTAAGGGTGGAATTATAGGTTTCACTTAAGATTTATGAAGGCTGTTTATAGGAAAAAAAGCTTGGCTTATTTTAAGGTCATCGCGTTATTTAGTGAGCATGCTTAATGCACTCGATTGCACACATAATAAAATGAGTTTTGAATGTTTTTATATTACATTTTACTGCCCACCTTCACATCATATTTTAAGTGCTAGAAGATGCCAATAAATTGTATTAATTTACATATTTCCTTGTTTTAAAATGTCATTTCTACCCTTGAATTGTGTTGAAGTATATCTGACAGCTCTTATCTGTGTTTGTTAATAGCCCGTCAAGTGGAGCATCTTGTGAACAACTATCATATTTACCTCTTAAAGAGCGGCCGCATCAACATGTGCGGAATATCCACTAAGAACATAGATTATGTGGCCAAATCCATCAACGAGACAGTGCTTCTGTTTCCCAACTAGGATCGTCACAATACAAACCCACCAACCTTTTGATAATGACTAGGCTAAGAGGGCATCTTATGGAACAAAACATTGTAAAACTCTTTTTAAATAAATAAAATAAAATTTATGTCAAATGGCTTTATTTAACAAACATTGAAAGGAGGATAGAAGATCAAAGCCTACACTTTTAACAGAAAAATGTACACCTTTAAGCTCATAATTAAAACACAACACACACTAAAGTAATTTTTAGGGCTCATATGGAGAAGGGTGATGATGTGTCGATCAATCTCTAGCTATAATCCAGTCAGTGTTATACTTTCTTCAGCTGAAGAAGAGACCTGATGTGTCGATGATCAACCCGTAGCCATAGCTGTCAGTATTATAATGGAGCTTAGCGTGTCCTGAAATCACTTAAATGTATTTTGTTGTGTTTTAATTCTGAACTTTGAAACCAACATTTTTCTGTTAAGAGTGTACGTCTTGTCTTAATATCCTCCATTTAATGTCTGTTGGAAACTATATATCTATGTTACTATGGCCCTAAGTTGATGTGTGCTCTTTTATCAAATACATTAAGTAGGTAATTTGTTATATGGAAGAAGGTACAGGAAACTGGAACGGAAACAAAAGTGAACCGACACAAAATGGCTTTTACGGTGAAAAGAGCAAACTTTACACTTTACATTGCTTTCATTGGATAAAGAGGGAATGTTGGCCTCTTGAAGTAAAATGATCGCTACCATCCAATCCCTCGGCCTAGGCTTCATTCTATCGGAACTCAACAGGAGGGAGTACCGTATTGGCCCAAATATAGTACAGCCCCGCTCATAATACGAGCCTAATATTTTGTTCTATATGAATAATAAAAGCTCTGGAATATACCACGAGATAATAAAACTGTTATCAGATTTGTAAATATTTTAAGTCCTCAGAATCCTTATCTTGATGCGCAGGCATCTTAAAAAACATTTAATATTGGTGACGCAACACGGATTTTTCTGGCAACTAACACCGACCTTCTGAATTACACTGAAGGGTGGAAATTCTCCCTCTCTCTCGCCCCATTTTACCATGAGTTTGTAATTAGAGCATGGGTTTATTTTCATTTATTTGAAGTGTTTAACTTGCAATTCCTGAACTGACTGATTATATCAGCAAAAGACTTATATATTAACTTATATCTAAAACAAACACAACAGCCAGCCCTCGGCCGTTAATTCATCACTTTGAAGGGGGAAATGCATATTTCACCAAGGATGAATTTTTCGGTCATGCCGGGAATCAAACTCGGGACCCTTAGCTCGGTAGACAGACACGCTACCAACTGAGCCAAGATGTGGATGATGAGTTTATTACTAGACACAAACAAACGTGATAGTTCCTGTACTCGCTAACCTGGTTTCTACTTTCATTTTTGACCTTGAGTTTGGCATATTTTGTATTTGTATTACTTTTTTAAACCTATTTAAAATATGCATCAGAATTCTAAAAAACTAAAGTTTAAATTAAGAGGGGCAATTAACAAACTTACCTTATTAATGTTGTTTTAGAGATTGTTTGAATAAAACACTATTTAACTATAGTTATAGATGAGCTTTCACTACCTCAGTAAGCTCCTTCATAAAGTTAACTTGCGTTTGTTAGGACTAACAAAGGTTGAGAGAAGATATTAAATTATATTGGATTGCACTATTTACAGTCCAATTTTTATAGGAGGAGCCTTATTTGACCGCTAGAAAAGTTACTAGCTCTACTTTTTACATAATTACATATGAAACCACCAAAATAAACACTTTTTAAGAATTTTTTTATAGACTCAATTTTATAGATTTTTAAAACTGGCTCTTCTTAAATAGTGTTTAATTTAGAATATCAAGTCAATTTGTGTTATCTATCGAATAATGTTATTTCATGAATACATTTTATTGTAAGTTTATAATATATTTGTTATAAGAATAGTCCCTGCTAAAAGTTATTTTTGAGTCGGCCATGTGTAATGGTAATTTATATTTGTGATAGTTTGTTACCAATTTATTAATTTCCAAACACGAAGAAAAGGCATTTAAATGTATAAATTTACAGGAAATGAATTTTGTATATTTTATTTTTGTATCATATATCTCTAGGGAAAACTTTTTTTTTTTCGCTTTTTGAGGTATTTTGTTATATTTGGAAATGGTTCTCTGCCTTAACTGTCAGTACCTTCTTCCAAATATAACATTTTATTTTTTTTAGTATTATTGTTTTGATTTTGGGTTTTTATCTTACTTCCTTTTGAACCTATACATTTGAATATTGATCTGAATACCATTAAGTACAGTAAAACTCTACAATAATAGTATAAGTCTAATATGTCCTCCTTTACATAAACCCTTTTGGTCTCGTCAACAAAAACCTTCACTGCCAAAAAAAAAAAGGGTCATTATCAATTGAGTGTTAGTGATTTTAGCTATCTTAGCTATTAGGTTTAGTAAATATACTAATGTGTAAAAAAACTTGGTTCCTTAGTGTTGATATATAGGGAGTGTCGATACACTCATTGTTTTGTATAACTTATGCATGTACAAAAACTACTTGTGGTTGTTAGAATAGTTTTTAATTTAATTCAACTGGGAATTACAAATTACCTAATAATAATATCTGGATTCTTGTTTAGCTCGCAACGCCATACATAGGTGCACAGTATAAAAACTTTGGAGTTCTCAGACACAAGTAATAAATAGTGAAGCGAAGTTGAATAAAATATGAAATATTTCCCAAAACCAAATCAAAAAGTTTTTCTATTTAAAATGAAAAAAAGTTTTGTTGCATGGCTATTATAACTTGAGGTAATTAATATTATTTACAAAATGTTATATTGCAAACTGATTTAACATATTTTATCCTTATCTGATAAATTAAGGTATCATAACCTGTAATTTAATTACTATGGACCTTTTTGTCTTTTGAATATTAATTTGTGATGTACCCTTTATTTACCATGAAAGGTCGCAAGCTTACCTTACTTGGTTCTACTATGGTGCAGATAATAAGCCAGGGCCATAGTGTAATCCGTCAAGGTATGACTGTTTCACCGCATCTTACTACCTGTTTCAAGTTGTACGCATTTATAATAATTACTCTAATGGGGTAGGGATGAGGAAAGAGGCATTTCAGAGGTAATGTACCCACATTTGTATGGGAGTAGAGTAGGAAACACCACCATCAGTAGACCAGACCGGGATTTAACCCCCGATTGCCTCGCCCTGTCTTTATAGTGACACCTTAGACAATTTGACCACTTAGCGGGTGTTAAACTGTTGCCCTTCAGGGTAACTGGAGAGTACATAATGCAAAAATAGAACATTAAAATCTATTTTAACGTTAAATATTTTTATTGGTGAAGCTTTGCGCTTGTCAAATGAGAAATTTTCTTTTAGTTCAAAGTCAAAAAGCTGACAAATATTTAAAGCAAAATCAATGTTTTTGGAAACTTCCCATACCCTAAAAGTGAGTGTTTATCACTATCAAATAGTGTCGAGTTGTGAAAAGTGTTTTGAGTTAAATTAAGCTGTTAAATGTCAGTTGCAGAGTTGCCAAAGTTAATATTACTGTAGTATATTTCTGAAAATATGAAAATTCCATAATATATATAGGTTTGTATAGTATTCATTATATAAAATATTGTAGATTACAAACTGTGATACATTGTAAACTGCTAACAAACTATGCTTTTATGTAGGTATGTAAAAAAAAAGTGTTGATGTAAAATAAAGCTTTGTTGATTATACCTGCTTATTATTACATTAAGAAGACTAGAAATCACTATTCATAATATACATTTTTTAACATCAGTTTGAAGAAACTAGAAGAACGTTTTTGAAAGTTCTATCTATTTTAATGCAGTGAGTACCTAATCCTGTACATTTGATGAACCTAAGACAGATAGCGGGAATTTATTTATTTGGGATGGGACCCTCGAATCATTCAGGATACTCTAGATTTGATGATTCAAGAATCCACCACCTCCCAAAAAATCACGTGAAATTTGTTTTATAGCTCTAATACTACTTATTGGTGGTTCAGAACCAATTATAACTATAGAATGAACATATGAACATAACCAGGCCCCAGAGCAGTAATTTAACACTTAACTGGATGTGTGATTGTTAACATGAATGGATTATAATAATAATAATAATAATAATAATAATATAAAATTTAGCACCCCGTCTTACTAGCCGTTCGGGTTATACGCTTTAAGTACTAATTACGCTAATGGATTAGGAATTGGGAAGGTTTAATTAGAGGAAGTGAACCCGCATTTGCGTTGAGGTAGAGTGGAAAACCATTTAGGAACCACCCTTCTCCCCCCCCCCCCCCAAGTTGACCCGACCGAGATTCGAACCTCGATCTCCCCGTCCTCAGCAGTCGAGCTAAACATGACAAGCGCGTTAGGCTACTACGCCACTGAGGCGGGTAATGGATTATAAGAAATAATGTTAACATTTAATTCCTATTTTGTATTTTATCTTATATTTATATTTCCTCATATGTTAATGAATTTTTCCAAGATTCGGATTCGAGATTAGGGATTTGAAGGTAAATTGAAGATTCAGATTCTTAAAATATTGGATTTGACCTAACTCTTCTATTTGTTATAGAACTATAACGACTATATATTTAAAACCTGCATCAGCCATCAGTGTTTGAATAGTCTAATGCAGTGGTTCTCAATTACTTTTCACCAAAGGCCACAATTAGGTAATCGACACGGCATAAATAGAACCGTTTGTTTGTTTAACATTTCTTGTGTTGTGGATTGTGAGTGACAAAACGAGTATTGCAAGGTGTTTTGATTAATTAGTAAACAATAGAACATATACACTGACAACATAATCAGTGTGTCAACATTCCTCACGTTAAATCAGGTTAGGTGGCAGGATAAATAGGAATATTTCCAAGCTAATAGGACTGGCAAACCACCATCAAATCTAGGAGGGTCACGCTACCCATTTTGGGAGCTACGCTGGTTAGGTCAACGGATCGTCGAGTATGTGTGCTGGGAAGGGCTACTGTCGTGCCCAAGGTACCAGAGTTGATGTCCCCGTCAGGTCACCTAGAGTTTAGTCAGGCCATTGATTAAGCATTCTTTGATATACTTCGCTCTGTCACGAGCTCGTAAGTAATTCCTTTAAGTTCTTTCATATCATTTAATATTTCTTATCAACATCACATTTTGTAATAGAGCAAAGTAGTACAATAAATCCATAAAAAACAAATCTGAACGTCAATTATGAACCCAAACAGTCCTATTTCCAATCACCACCTTTATCCTCGGCTTAATATAGTCAAGCTCAATTGGATATTTAGCTCAGATGTAGATAAACTGAAATAAATAAGTTATTTCCTTATGCACTGGAAAAGATTTGTAGCTTTAATATCCAGTATGAACAAATAAATTTTAAAAATACAGTTGCCTAAAAGCTCGGTTAAAGGCTTGATTATCACCCCAAAATTAAAAAAAATTCTGGGAGCCCCCTCCTCCCCCCCCCTCCCCTCCCATTCTCAATATTGCCCTACTTGTACTCTCCTTTGCTACTTAAGAATTTTTCTAAATTCTTAAGAGTTGGGAAAAACACTGGTTCACCCACCCCCAAATATATTTTGTGTAACACCTTTGCACATGATTGAACTATTTTTCTGAAAATAACTGTGATTTTTACTAATTATGAGACAATCTTTCACATAATTTCTCTATTAAGTGCATGTTTTAATATTTTTAATTTTTATAGCATGTCTTTAAAGTTGGAAGGCGCTTAATAATTGTGCCCTGAAAACTACAGTTTTTTTTGTTGTTGTCTACTTAATGCAGCCTCTGACCTTCAGGGGGTGTGTTAGATAGTAGAGGAAGCAAGGCACGTGCTATTAGCTCAAGCAGGGTTGTTATAATTTTACCCAACCCAAAAAAAAACTGGGTTTTATTTTTAAAAAACTTATATTTTGCATACATAGCTTCATTGCTTAAAAATGTTGATGCATGGTCTTCCCTCCCACCTCTTTCTATTCCTTGTACAGTATTGTTGTCAATAATTACATTGTTGTATTATTGTTTTCCTTTATTATATCTCTTTTAATACTTCCTTGTCATATTAAAATAAAAAATAATGTTTCACTGGATCCTGAATAATTAATATATTTGAATGATTGGTTTAAATCAGATAACATACATATCATATTTAATTAAACTACAAAAGATAATCATTATAAAACACAATATAAACTGGGTGTTTTTTCAACCCTGAGCTCAAGAGTGAAAAAATAAACTGGGTTTGAAAGATCATGGCTTATACTCTTTGAACTTGAATCTTAGTACATGATTTTAAAATACATTGCCTCATTAAAACGTCTGATAAAAAAAATTGTAATGATTAATAAAGAATATGTAAATTCATTTGATAATGATTACTCTAGTGCCATAAGTTAAATTCTGTGCTTCAACAATAATAATAATAATATTTAGCACCGAGTCTTACTACCCGTTCGAGTTATACGCTTTAAGTACTAATTACGTTAATGGATTAGGAATTGGAAAGGTTTAATTAGAGGAAGTGAACCCGCATTTGCGTGGAGGGAGAGTGGAAAACCATTTAGGAAAAACCACCCCCAGTTCACCCGACCGAGATTCGAACCTCGATCTCCCCGTCCTCAGCAGTCAAGCTAAACACGACAAGCGGGTTAGCAAACTACGCCACCGAGGCGGGTGTGCTTCAACAGTTTTTGTGTTTAACATACTAACACTCAACTTAGAATTCCATAAATGAACATTATTATCTGGGTTTTCTCCAGGTTTTCCATAAAGGAATACCTGTTGACACAAAACGTTTAGATACATCTTGAAACCCCGACACAATAAATGTTTCAACTATTTTTTCAAATGAAACACAATGAAACAAAAATTTTCAGTCTGTATTAAGATGGTGGTATGTAATGTTGGCAATATTGATACTGATAAAGTGTTAGCTATAATTTCCTGAGATTGGTCAGTTTAAGCAGGAGAAAGCATCAAGTAGGAGATATCGGGTTCACACTACCAATAAAAAAAGAATTGAGAAATGTGTTTTGGCAAATTACACATCCATATTTCTACACAAATTACCGATAGCCTTTTTCGGTATTTTCAAGCACAAACAAAACAAAAATGATCAACACAGCTCAAGTGTTGAGACTACCGACACTTGGCCAGACTGTCCGATTTGTGCTTGCGCATTGGTGTATTTTTCACGAAACACGGGGAACAAACTGGATGACACATAGGAGTAGGGAAGACTGCTGCTTTGTTTCAACGTGTCTAACATTGTGTCATCGTGTGTCATCGCTTTTGTTCCGACTTGTGTTAGCAAGTGTGTTGCGACTCATTTGAAAACATGAGGTCAAAGTGGAATGACACACAACAACACAAAAATGTTTTGTTTCATTATGTTTTGAAACTTTTGTTATCAGCATATGTGTGCCTTAGTGACCTTAAATTGAAGTATAGAGGAATGAAATTTCATTTTCAATCATCGACTAGTGTGAAGCCATTGATGTTTAAAACAAATCATCTTGCGATTCTTCCAACCAAACTGTATCTTAAAAATTTCCTGACTTTTCGAGTTAATATGTATTAAGTATATTACATTATTTTATTAAGAACACAAATTGATGTAATATTTTTAGACACATACACATTCTAAAATCTTGACAGTCTTTGAAGGGGTTAAAGGATTTCAGCCTAGAGCGATGGACCATTGGGGTAGTGGATCTAAGTTAGATTTCAGTGAGACCATATCGAACCATTAAAAGATCGCCTTACATCAATATAGTTTAAAACTCTAGTGAGACACGTCTTTAGTTTATTTTTTCCTCATCATCATCTTGCACTGTTTCGTGCCACTGGCAGGGTCTGTCTTGATCATAAGCCTCTCCGTTTACTTCTTTTACCCCACTCCTCTCCTCACTCCTTTTATAAACCTGTCCCTGGATCTTCTTCCTATAACCTAATCAAATTCTCACACTTTAGCTAATGAAATGCAGTAGAGTGGTGGATAGACCACAGTATTTATTATTATTTAGCACCCCATCTTACTACCCGTTCAGGTTATACGCTTTAAGTACTAATTATGCTAATGGAATAGGAATTGGGGAAGTTGAATTAGAGGAAGTGAACCCGCATTAGCGTGGAGGGAGAGTGTAAAACCATTAAGTAAAAAACCACCCCCAGTTCATCCGACCAAGATTCGAACCTCGATCTCCTCGTCCTCAGAGGTCGAGCTCAACACGACTAGCGCATTAGCCAACTACGCCACCGAGGCGGGTTAGACCACAGTAAATCATATGTTGACTTTTAAAATTGAGATTAATATGTACAACAGGGGCAATTGTGTTAAAAGATATTTGTAATGAGTATTAACTGGATGAAAGTTATTCTTTAAATTTAAAAATCATACCTAGACACAATAATCGAACCTAGGACCTTTGGTTTAGTATGCCAATGCTCTAACCACTGAGTTATCCAGGAGTCGTCTCATAGTCAGGGTTATTCTTAACTCATATTTTAAGGCAGAGTCTGTGATGGATGTGCGGGAATTATAAACTACATATGAGGAATCACTTGAGATAAGATTAAGGTCCAAGGTGTCATTTTCAATTTAAATGCTACGTTTAGATGTGGCTTCAACCATAATTAATAAATATAATAGTTTTGTTATTTAATCCACCATGGATAAAAAATATTATTTCAACTATGGTAAATAAAGGTTACTTTTTTAAAAAAAAAAGTGAATATGTAAATATTTCTAGAGAGTTTATAAACTTCCCTGACTTCTCCATGATTTTATCCCTGACATTTCCAGGTGACTGGACACTGACTTGAGGAAATAAATGGAGTCGTTCTGTAGCCAAATGTTTAAGATGTTAAGATAAAACATGTTTGAATCAGCGCGCTTAGATCTTCAGTTCGCTTTTTCTTAGATACAAAATATTATTTTAGGTTTGCACCTATGTGTTCCAAATTCTCAAATATTCAAGTATTTATATGCTCTGTTTGTGTGCAAAATTCAATTTTTTTTTCAGGTTTTCAGACACAAACATTTTTTACGTATTCCTGGTTTTACAAGTGTGTGACAATTCTGCTTTCTTCCAACACTAAATAATTATGAATACAATACTAAGAGTATAAGCAACATAACAGTATTTTAACCAACCAAGAAAATATTAAACATATATTTTAGATATTTTGTTAAAAAGTTGCAAGAAACAATAAGATTGTAAACTAACTAGGAACAAGTCAAGTTATCATCAAATCCTTGAACCTTTAAAAAAATATATTTCTTTTCTTCAATTATTTCAATTGAAATTTGTTTTAAGGCTATAATACTCCCTCATTGGTGGCTTAGTACCAACATACTTTTTAACACACAACTGAATGTATGAATGTTATAATGAAAGGATTACAAGATTTTTTTTTTTAACATCTAGTTACAATTTCTATTTTTACAATATATTTCTACTTATTCTGAGGCTCATACTATTTTAATAAGATACAAATATGTTATTTTGGATTTGACGGAAGTTAAATGAGGATTCGAAAATATTGAATACGACCCAACTCTATTTAAAACCAAATTAATCAATATACAGTAGGCCTAATTATAAAATAATATTATTAACTGCGCAAAGTAACACAATATTTTAAATATCAGCTGTGATATATTCAACCCCACAGAAAAAAATAAATAGTCAGTTACTGGCATTAAAGAGGCAATGTTAAGAAATTAAACTTATTAAAAATGTAACAACTCATAGAATATGGATATGTTTCAAATATTTTACCCGCCTCGGTGGTGTAGTAGGCTAATGCGCTTGTCGTGTTGAGCTCGACTGCTGAGGACGGGGAGATTGAGGTTCGAATCTCGGTCGGGTGAACAGAGGGTGGTTTTTCCTAAATGGTTTTCTACTCTCCCTCCACGCAAGTGCGGGTTCACTTCCTCTAACTAAACCTTCCCAATTCCTAATTCATTAGCGTAATTATAACTTAAAGCGTATAACCCGAAACGGGTAGTAAAATGCGGTGCTAAATATTATTATTATTATTTTTCAAATATTTTATATGATTAGGATGAGATTTTTTTTATGATTAATTGCAAAAGGTCACTTAAAGGTTTAATCAAAATGACACTCCTTTATTTTAATGCTGACCCCCTTCATTAAATATATCACCCATAATTATTTATCTTAATATTAGGCATATAGATATAGTCACATATGTATGTGTATATGTGCATTGTGCAATTATCAATAACCATTAGAAGGCTTGGCTGATATCTATATCGATAAGTATGTTTGGCTCAAGTTCAAGAATATGTAATTATATTTCTGTCTGTTCATGTAGGCAGTGAGCTGATGGCGTATGTAGCTTATTTTAGCGCACGTGTAAGTAGATAATAAAAACACATCCTCAATTTATTATAAGATTATCTCAATAAGAGTTGCGAAATTAAGGTGACCATTTGTCTACCTATTTTTGAGGACAATCTCTAAAAATAATACTAACATCCCCAACTGAGTTAGTCCTCCCCAATTTGTAAAATAAATTAATACAATTTGAAATTTATGAGGAATTAAATTATTATTTCGGACTTCTGTGCTAGGGGTCTGGGGTTCAATCCTTGGTCCCGGCACAGATTTATCTGATTGTCTAACCCTTCCTTCACCTCTGACAAGACATCTTGTGAATGTGGGGAATGCCAGGCCTCCACCGTGGTTCGGATCCCACATTAAACTGTAGGTCCTTCATTTCATCTCACAATCACCCTACCATTACACATTAGCGTAAGTGCGTATAACCCGAACGGGTAGTAAGACACGGTGCTAATATTAATAATGAATCCTTATTTAGCACAACATCTTACAAAGTGTTCGGTTTACACGTGATGAGAAATTAAAGATTTTTTTTTTATTAAGATCACTTGCTTAAAAGGTTAGATATAAAATCCACCATGGATGCCGTTTCGGTGGCCGGATGGTTTAAGGGTGTTACTCGCAATATAATGGACTAATGACAAGGAGATGAGGGTTCGCAACCCAGTCGGGTGAACCTAGGGTAGTTTTTTCTAAATAGTTTTCCAACCTTCCTGACCCCTACTTCAATAATGTATAAGAAAATTGCATTTTTGTTCATAATGAAGTCATCAAAAATAATCTATACTTATAAAATAACATGTCCTGATTGACTGACTGACTGACTGATTCATCATCGCCGAGCGCAAACTATCAAGGCTACAAGCATAAAGTTCGGACTGTATATTCATTTTGTTATGTAGGCACCCACTAAGAAAGGATTTTAGAAAATTCCAGCCCAAAGGGGTCAAAATAGGGGATGGTAATATGTATGATAATATGTATGAAAGTCCGTCATTTTGAAAGTTACATAAACAAAATTTTGTATTTCGGTTATTGACGTAAAACAAATAAATACGTGTTTCAGAAATTTTATTTAATAAGGGATGAAAAGGGGGTGAAAGTTTGTATCGGACTTGCATTATTTTTGATCTGAGGTCAAGTTATGGTCATCAACGTAACGTCATATTTTAAATTAATCTGTAAATACATATGTGTATTTTCGTATTTGTATATAATCAACTTCCACGCGAGCAAAGCCGCGGGCAACAGCTATCTAGTTATTAATAAGTCAATCAAATGTCTGCAATAACCAAGATGCAAGAGTTAATAGTTGTGGCTTCGCAGCACGAATGTCTGGCTCCAAGGAAGATATTTATTTAAGTCGCAGATCTTGTCTACATTAATTTTTACTCACACAGATATGTGGTGACAAACAAATCAAGTATTTTATTGCATATATAAAAACGTTGGCATGGAACCAAAATTCTAGCAATTTTATTGAAGAAAAAATTATCTTCAAAGGGGAATCAGAATACAATTCAAGAATTTATCTTCATTAGGTGACGATTAATTTTCGGTTTTTCATTCAACCACAAGAGTGGCCGCATGGTCTAAGGCATCACTCTCACAAAAGAGCAGACTGTCGATGATGAAATTGTGGTTCAATCCTGGTCAATTGTATCGAAGGTAGTTTTTCCTAAAATGGTTTCCCACTCTATCCTGAGCTAGTTCTATTCAATCCACCTCATTACACCCTATCCATACCTTGATCTAGTTCTAGCTGGTACACCTCATTACACCCTGTCCTTATCTTGGGCAAGTTCTACCCAGTCCATCTCATTACACCCTCTCTCTCTCAGCTCCATTCTAATGTTATCCTCACATCTACATTTAGGTCTTTCGATTGGGCCTTCCAGGTAACACCCTGAACAAGGTTCTAGAATTATTCATGCTGCGTATTGCCCACCGTACACACACAATTTAGGTAAACCTATATTAATCCAAGTAAGTAACTATGTAATCATTTCATTTGGATTAAGAGACACACCCCTTAAATCCCTTTCCTAATCATAAAGTTGCTAAAAACATCATAACAAACCACACAGTTTCAATGAATAAAAACCCAAGGGTAAAGAATGAGGACTTTAGCTGGCAAGTTCAAAAGTGTCAACCATGCCAGTATATTGTGATTGATAACAAAGAGGTCAGTTATTTTCATCTTATTAATATATTTTTCAACTCTTGGAAGTTTCCGGGTTATCTTTACCATGTCTGATTATTGATAGCTATTATTTTGATTTGCAAACACAAAGTGAGCCTATATAAATGGTTATCAAAAGAGTTGACAACTCTCTTTCTTGAATATTATATTATAGAGTAGAACAAACATGGCGTCCAGTGGAGAGTCCAGGTTTGACACAAATTGCATTGTGGAGGTTAACGAAATCGCAAGATTGAGAGCAGCTTATTTTGTAGACACCAATGGAAATAAGATAGATTTAATTGTTGGAGGTAAGTTTAGTTTTGCAAAATTTCTCACAAACCATTCAGGTTGTACTAATTTCACTAAAATGTTAGTAAAGAGAAAAGTTGAATTTAAATTAGAGATGGGACATTTGAATTCCCAAATCCCATGAGAAGCACTTTTTTTTTTCATTTTTCATTTATTTGAGTTATTTAACGTGCACTTTCTGAACCAACTTTAACTTACATTTAGTACAAACACAATATCCAGCCCCCAGCCATTGATTTACCATTGCGATAGGATAAACCCATCTTCCATCAATGATAAATTTTTCGGCTGTGCTGGGAGTCGAACCTGGGACCCTTAGCTCAGGAGACATACACCCTACCGACTGAGCTAAGGTGTCTGTTGACACACATCTTCTTTCATGTCTAATCCTGATGCTGATGATAATTATGAAAATGATGTTGAGCGTTGAAACTAGTTGACATTAGAGGTCAACTTAGCTGCCATTTCAATCAACAAGGAATTGTATTGCGCTAAAGAATATATTTCTCTTATTTTCAATCAAAAACTTTATCACCTTTTTTGTCAACATTTTTTACAAGCATCAATTTTGACTCATTAAATATATTACTGTGGGCATTATATACTTCAATATTATGAGAATAACATCTAACTTTTAATAAAATCCAATTCAACTTAATTTGTAGCTTTAGATGTCTTCTTAATAGTATATGTTTATAATTCTTAGCTCTATACATTACTCTATGTTATAACTAAAATTCTTTCAAGATTTCTAAAAATTTGTCAACTCACATTTTTATGTGATAACGTTTTAAATATTGTACACATTCTATTTAATCCATCTTAATATACATAAAAACTCTCATTAAATTAATCTAATTCTAATTTCCTTGATATTATTTTTAGATCAAATCTTTTATTAACATTTCCATAATGTTTTTCAAAAGTTTCAATATTCAGATTGGCTAAACTTAGACATTGTTGAAGCCATAATTTTTTTTTAAGTTTAATTTTTAAAGATTTGCATACCCTTATAAGTTTAACATTTTTTTGTTAAAAATAAAAAAGTTTTACTATCTAAAATAGATTAAATGCATTTGAAGATCAAAACCTATTAAATATAAATATTTTAATGATATTAGAAAATATATATTATTCAGTATGTGTGCTTGTTATTTATTAAATAGACTACTTAATGTATAGAGATGTAAGAGAAGGGTAAATTCAAGGAAATGCCATATCATTTTTTTTCAGAGAAAGTGAAACATTTTTAATATATTTTGATAAAATGTATTGCGATGAGGTTAAGAAAACAGACAGACCGGCAATATATTTTATCAGTATGCCAAGGACCGTCTTATGGTTGTCAACTAGGGGGTATTAAAAACACGAATTGAAAAATTTTAACATGGTATGTCCATGCATATGATACCATATTCACCCTGTGTGACATGACATAAATCTAGAACACAAGAATGTATTAACTATGGTGCTATGCCATTTCACTGTTAACCTTCTGAAACCATATTTATTTCCTAGCGGTTTGCCGGGGACCAGCAGCTGACGGCACTTTGAGGAGCACATTATAATGTATTCTACTACCAAATAATGGGGTGCGAAGGCCACTTTTTAAATGTGAAGCAAAGCAAAGTCGATGAGATGTTTGTAGGTGGAAAAACTCGTACAGATATAAGTCAGTAATGAATGGGCGCCGAAGGAGTGCGGTTTGAAAGGAACTCCAATAGGTCAAATGTGAAAGAAGCATGTTACATTGGTTTGGGCATGTTGAGAGGATCAGTGTGGATTAAGTGATGAAGCAAATAT
Organism: Timema cristinae; assembly: GCA_039000515.1. Lineage (NCBI taxonomy): Eukaryota > Metazoa > Arthropoda > Insecta > Phasmatodea > Timematidae > Timema > Timema cristinae. Next base: position 24,229 of record JBCFYV010011153.1, read on the forward strand.
ATGAAGGTAGAGTGTATGTGTATCAAAAGGTAGGGATTGGTCATATAAGACAAGGTTAAATGTGGTAGACGAATGTGTGAAAAAGAGAAAACATTATGAGTTTTAAGAATAAAAGAACATTTATGAGTCTGTTTATGGATATTGTTGAAACGAAGGGAGTATGCAAGGATAGAGAAGTGTGGAGAAAGTTAGTGAGAATTAATTAATTATGTGTTTTTTTAACCTTTTATAAGCGTACCTACCCCATTATGGAATGGCATTATTCAGTATGTATGTATGTATGTATGTATGTATGTATGTATGTACATAGCACTACTTCTAATTTCTAAATTGATCATTTTATGCATCTAGATAAGGGGAACGTTTAGATAAAAAAAAACAAATCACACTACATTTTTTTTTATGCCGACATACCCGAATTTATCTATGCTAATGTTAGAGATAGCTTTTAGTCATTAGACAGTGTTAAAATACTGTTTAGTAGCTATTTCAAGAAATGATTAAATGTTGAAAATATGTCATATTTAGTGTAATATTTAAAACGTATTCATTATACTTTAAAGTTTTCTTCTTTCTCCGAAATGTTTTGTAGCTGTGAAGGTTACTGTGGGTGTTAAAATTGAAACAAAGAAGATTTTACCTTCAACTTTGACATATCAAAGCTTCACACACCTTTGCTACCCGGTGTATGAGACTGTTCAATTATGACAGGAATCTATGTGAATTTGAGATTATAGGATTATATGCAAAATATAGTATTCATGGTGTGATTTGGATTCTCAAATCCCTAAATCCTTAACTATATTTGAGATTTCGAGAAAATATTGGAGATCCAAAAGAAATAAAGATATGATATTTTTTTATTTCGAATTGGAATTTGTTTTAATGTTCTAATACTCTTTATTGGTGAATCAGTGACAATATAATTATAGGACAAACTTAAAACCAGACCTCAAACCATTAATTTAACACCTAACTAACTGTACAAATGTTATAATATATGGATTTTAGCACACAAAAATGTTAATATTTAGTTAGTATTTATATTTTATATTATTTGTTTATCTTCTTTGTTATGTTCAGTTGTTTTTTTTCTCCAAAATTCAAATTATAAATTTGAATGTAAAATGAAGTTTTCATTTAGTAAAATAACTTTAGTAAAGTAACTTTTATCCAAGAAAAGTCCAATCTCTATCTTTTATCCAGGAAAATTCAATACCCTAGTGAAATTACAAAGAACCAAAGTAAAACCATTTTGGCTGTTTAGCTTATAGAGACGATAATGGCAAGATGTGGCCTTTGCCCGTGGTTCGTAAAGTAGAAGAAGAGATAGTCAAGGACATGACACAGGACTACGAATACCTCTGGGCGTTGGGTGACAAGAGTTTTACCTCCGCAGCCAGTCGACTCCTCCTGGGAGGAGACTCAATGGCAATCGCTGAGGAAAGAGTGAGTATCAACTATTAGACAAGGTGATTTAGAAATCAATTTTAATTTTTCTTTTTTATGGATGTTATTATTAGTATATTTTTTTTATTAGTGAAACATTTAATGAGATTTTTTAAAAGCAGGCGACCTGGCGGTCTAGAGGTAAGGTGTCAAACTTCTGTGCTGGGGGTCCGGGGTTCAATCCTCGGTCCCGGCACAGATTTATCTGATTGCCAAACCCTTCCTTCACCTCTGACAAGACGTGTATTAATCACAACTTGTGAATGTGGGGAATGCCAGGCCTCCACCGTGGTTCGGATCCCATGTTAAACTGTAGGTCCTCCATTTCATCTCACAATCACCATACCATTACACTACACATTAGTGTAAGTGCGTACAACCCAAACGGGTAGTAAGATGTGGTGGTGATAATAATAATAATAATAATAATAATAATAATAATGATAATAATTTGTAAAAGCAGGCTTATACGAGCACCCAATTTAATATTGTCCGTCCGAGGTCTAAATAGGTTTCAAAGAGCTTTAGTATACAAATTCAAACACAAGGATGGAAGGTTTTAGGTTTTGACACACATTTTTAAACACAACACTTATTTCAGCATATAAAGAAAATTAACTTAACCTATAGCAACCCGTCCAATCCAAATACTCTTTTCAAATATCGGAATATGATACTGATTTAAAAGTGGCAAATAATCGATTATTTGAGACAGTTTTGTTCTATTGAATATGTGTTTACCAAGAAAAAAAAAAGGAATTTTAATTTGTTGATATGGCATTACCAGGTGGCATGCATCCAGTCAGTGAGTGGAACAGGGGCCCTGTGGATTGGCGCCAAATATCTAAGCAGAGTACTTAACTATAACACTTTCTACATGTCATCGCCCACATGGAGTAAGTACAAAGCACTTTCACATATTTTAGATATGTTTGTTTTGTCCGACACCTTAGCTCAGTCAGTAGCGTGTCTGCCAACTGAGCAAAGAATACCAGGTTTGATTCCCAGTATGGCCGAAAATTTATCATTGATGACAATATGGATTTACCCTTACAAGTTAATAAATTAACGGCCAGGAACTGGATGTTGTGCCTCTCCTAGTCCTAAGTTAGATTATAAGGCATATGAAGTTACGACAGGTCTAGCAAGCCGGTAGTGGAAAATATATGGCTTGAATAAAAAATTGATCCACGCCACAGGCTGTAAAGAGTAATGGATGTATAATATATATGTTTGTTTCTTAAAATAGCATACTTTGAAGCCAATGCACTATCAACGACTTATACTTATTAATTCCAGGTCCAGATTTATCACATTACCTTGGCAATGGTGTACAAAAAGCATACTTTAACAAGTTTTTACCTTCTATAACTCGTGAACTGTAATTATTTGAAATCAATGAGTCTCTATTTATAGCTTATAATTATATACTTGTTAAAATCGTACAATAAAATGTTGTTGGTCAAATTAACTTAACCATGCCTATTTCCTGTTTATGTGTAAACATAAAAATAATAAAAATTCTACAACCATGCTTGGTGGTGTTAGCAGAAACATTAATTTTGCAGACAACCATCGCAGCATATTCGAGTGCAGCGGGTTAACGGATGCTCGTGAGTACCGTTACTGGGACCCTGCCACTCGTTCCATCGATATGGAGGGGCTCCTCGAGGACCTGCGAAATGCCCCGAAGAAATCCGTCATCATATTACAGGCTTGCTCCCACAACCCTACAGGACTCGACCCTAGCCGTCACCAATGGAGCCAGATAGTGGACGTCTTAGAGGTTGTCGATTTGTTACCAGATCACGTGAATACATGCCAGCCTGCGTTCTCACACTTCGCGTCCTAGTCAACCAATAAGAGGCATTTTCTACCCGAATCTGCATGAGATATTTTTGTCCCCCTTTGACTAGTTAGTTTAATATAGTACCCAATGTGCTTGTCAAACTTGCTGCATGCAGGCCAACCTAGGGTTACAGAATCATCATCATACACTGTGGCCGGATTATTATTTTTTTTCTATTGAACTTATAGAAATACCCCATTTAAGAAGTGTTATTCTCTGTCACATTTAACTGTATCAGATTCAAAACCTTTCGCAAATGATCAAGTTTATAAAAAATTTCTAATCGCTCCTGCAAAAATTCCCAGGGGAAAAAAAAAATTCTCTTATCATTTCAAGTCTGAATTTTTAATTTGTAATAAAAAAGTTTTAATTTGCTAAAATATTTTTAACTAAAAATTTGAAAATATTATATTGCAAGTTTGACATGATCGATATACAATGACTTAAAAAAGACAATATAGCAGAACGACTATAAAACACATTACCCGCCTCGGTGGCGTAGTTGGCTAACACGCTTGTCGTGTTGAGCCCGACTGCTGAGGACGGGGAGATCGAGGTTCGAATCTCAGTCGGGTGAACTGGGGGTGGTTTTTCCTAAATGGTTTTCCACTCTCCCTCCATGCAAATGCGGGTTCACTTCCTTTAATTCAACCTTCCCAATTCCTAATCCATTAGTGTAATTAGTACTTAAGCGTATAACCCGAACGGGTAGTAAGACGCTGTGCTAAATAATAATAAAATAAATAATAATAATAATAATAATAAAAAAACACAGTTCGATACCTATTTAATCTAAAACAATACGAGCATTTATATTTTTACATCAATAAACTGCTTTGCATGAGTTTAAATTAAAGGCGGATGTTACATTTTTCAGTATTTATTCACAAATTACTGTCATTCTCACAGCCTCAATACCACTTTTCCCAGTTCCTATTTCTAAAAGATAAAAATAGCCATACTAGCAGGTCAGAATCTAGTCTACAGATATATATTCCCATGCATGGAGATACATGCTTGTTTTATTACTGTCTTGGCATTGCATGCTTAGAACAAATTAAAGAGATAACGTTTCTCAAAACTTGACATCCATAATTTTTTTTTTAGCAGTGCAGTCACCCAACAAGCAATCACCATAACTTCCCCAGATAAATAAAGGTCATTGTTGTCATTATCATGGTCTTTATTATTTCAATATGCATTATTATATTTATTATTACTATTATTATTATTATCATCATCATCATCATCACCACATAAATGCTCTCTTCAGTAGGCACTTAAAAGGTAAGATTGTCAAGTTTGGTTTGCCAGTGAAGACACAATAATAAGGTTCTGAGCCTTGTTGGGTATAGCGAAGATTGTTTTTTAACTAGTTAGTTTCCCAATATCCCTGGACACACAAATATGGGCACATTTATCATCCCTACCCTATTAGTGTGATTAAATGATGATATCTTGGGAAAGTAGTAAGTCTAAAATGTTATTAAATTTTATGTGTTGGGATATTTTCGCCTTATGGTGGGTGCCAATTAAAGAGCTATTATTACTATTATTATTATTAGCACCGCGTCTTACTACCCGTTCGGGTTATACGCAAAAGAGCTATTAAAGTTTATGTGTTGATATTTGACCCGCGGTATGGGGCCAATTAAGATGATACCGATTTATGAGATATTGCCCTGTAATTGATCAGTATCTATAACGATATTGGGTTTTGTGATGATGACGACATGAGCATGCCTTTCTGCCCACTTGCTCGCGGTTATGTGATCTGAGTATATTTGATACTTATAATTATGTAATTAGAAAGACTGTTGATGTTGCAAACGTTTTATTTAGATGATTACACTTTCGGTACTGAAGATATGAAATATTAAATAACAGTTTTTGTTAACTTCACAGGTTGCTTTTCTGTGATTTTTCTCTCTAATATAATATTTAATATACTCTATGGATTTAAGTTACTGGCACTGTGTGTATATTACCGGCACTGATAATTAATGTCTTACTGCTCTATATATTACCGGCACTGTTTTAATGAGCCACATGATGAATCAAACTGAATACATTACCGAGTTATCTATGGATTCATACGCACAAGTGGCTTATATATGACCTACCCCTTGCCTCTTGGACCCCTTGTCACCAATGTCAAAACTAACTAATAGAAAAACTCCTGGTGACAGGTGTTGTGAAGGCTGGCTTCCTATTGCGTAGAGAGAGCCAGCGAGTCACAAGATTTTGCTAAATACTAAGGAGTTGATCTTTTAAAGAAAAAAAGCTTTCATGGTGTGCAATACAAAGCGCATGACTCCATGGATTAACTATTAAAAGGATATTTTATTTACAGTTTATCAAAGAAAAACACACTTCATCCATGACTTTTTTAATATATGAGAAGGCTCCAAAACAGTATAATTACAAGTCACAATGTGAAATAAAAAAACAAAATAATTTTAGCAGAAAATGAAAGGAGGAAGGTTTCATAATGATGGGTCACATACACTGTATTCATAAAAAGACACTATTAGGATAGTCAAGTCTCATAGATTATGGTGGGCAGGAAATGCAGCGCCAATGAGAGAATCTAGAACCGTGTTCAGAGTATTTACTGGCACACCCATTGACCTAGACCTAGACCTAGACACTGATGGGAGGATAACATTAGAATGGAGCCGAAAGAGATAGTATGTAGTGAAGTGGACTGGATAGAACTAGCTCAAGATAGGGATAGTGTGTAATGAGGTGGACTGGATAGAACTAGCTCAAGATAAAAATAGTGTGTAATGAGGTGGACTGGATAGAACTAGCTCAAGATAAGGATAGTGTGTAATGAGGTCGACTGGATAGAACTAGCTCAAGATAAGGATAGTGTGTAATGAGGTGGACTGGATAGAACTAGCTCAAGAAGAGGATAGTGTGTAATGAGGTCGACTGGATAGAACTAGCTCAAGATAGGGATAGTGTGTAATGAGGTGGAATGGATAGAACTAGCTCAAGATAGGAATGAGGTGGACTGGATATAGCTAGCTTGAGATAAGGATAGGGTGTAATGAGGTGGACTGGATAGAACTTGTTCAAGATAGGGATAGGCTGTAATAAGGTAGGTTATAAATTATTTTTTTTACCTTATTAATGTCATTAATTGCCATACCAGTACATTATTTCCAACAAGAAAACGTGCCCCTCATGGTAGAACCAATATATCCAGAGTAAATTTTTATCCTATATTAAAAAAGCAACCAAAATCAATAATTCCATTTCTTTGGTTTCAGGAGAGAGGACTGCTGCCATTCTTGGACTGCGCCTACCAAGGTTTTGCATCAGGTGATATACATCAGGATGCATGGACTGTCCGTTATTTCGAAAAACGAGGACTCGAGTTTATGTGTGCACAATGTGTCGAAGTAGGGAGAGTTATGGGGAAGATGAAAGGAACACGAGAAAAGACCGGTGTTTTTGAAGTTTTTATAGTAAAAATATTTTTGGACAAAATAAATCAAATATTGTTTCTATACAAACATAAGTTTAATTTTCTCCTGTTGGGAGACTTCACCTCCATGTAAGTAAAACAAACCTCCTTTACTTCAAAAAGTTTATATTTTGTAAATACTAATTTATTTAGTTATAATATTGCTGTGGCCTCTTGTAAGTACAACAATATCTAGCTCTTTCGATGAGCTAGGGAATTTACATCAAATTATGAACAAATAATAATAAAACATGTTTCAATATTGGCTAAATAATATTTTCAGTTATTTACGACTTCAACTTTTCATATAAAATGATCTTGAACTAAATTTAATCAAAATAGACCAAGGGTATCTTAGTAGCTTTTTAATGTCCTCCTATGGTATAGTAGGTATAGAGTCCCTTTTTCATAGAAATAGCTTTTTTCTTAAATTTAAACATATTTTTTGTGACTAAAATTGATACAATTTGACTATCAATTATTGTTATTTTATAAGTATTGTTAATATTTATCATATGTGACAGCTGCAGATAACATAATCGATGTATGTAGACATGAAACTAGATCTAGTAATTTTTCTACACGTTAGAAATGGTTTTTCTTAAGAAAATCAAACTGTACCCATGGGAATATTTATAGATTGTTCTCATCATTCAGTATATTACTTCTCCACAAAAATTCACTTTATTTGTAATTTGATCAATGTGCAAGGTTAACCAAATAATGTAGATTTTTTAAAAACATTTGAAATGCTTAGTAAGGATCGTTTAAGGATATTAAGAAAAATAAAATTTAATTTTAAGTGAATTTAAGTTGGGCAAGTTGTACTGGATTGACGTGAAAGAAACAAAAAAATAATAATAAATAAAATATATATGAACAGTATTTAATTTATAGATGTTTGTTATAATTTCAACATCTTCATGATTTAAATGTATCATAACTTGTAATTATTATTATTACCGAATCTTTTACAAATATCATTTAAATATTGTGCTTATATATTATATTTATATTTCTTTCACGTCAATCTAGTACAACTTGTTCAACTTAAATTCACTTAAAATTGAATTTTATTTTTCTTAATACAAATAATGTAGACTACAGATCATCACGTTTGACTGGTCCATTTTCGCCTTTTGATTGCCTGGTAAAATTGAATCATTGTTAAAAGTCAAGCTTTGAGGACTCCGAGCTCATAAATATATTAGGTACTATCATTTATTTGAGGTATTTAATCTACCTTTTCCGAACGACTGATTATCTTAGCACATAACTTATAAACTAACTTAACTCTAGAACAGACAAAACATCCAGCCCTCGGCCGTTCGTTCACCACAGTGAAAGGGGAAACCCACATTTCACTAATGATAAATTTTTCAGCCATGGCGAGAATCGAACCCGGGACCCTTAGCCTGCAGTCCCCTAACTTAAATATTTTTAATATCACTAAAAAAAAAACCTCAGTCCCATTTTGATTTCTTTTGAACAAATGTCTCTTTCCCATCTTCGGTGACAGCGGCATAGTAACCCATGCCCTCGTACTTTGACCTCATGTAAGCGATGTAGCCCACACTAATTGACAGCGCAAACAAGCCAAGACCCATTATGACAGCATTCTAAAAGAAAGAGGGTAAAAAAATTAGTTATAATCATGTATAATACTGTAATAGTTTAGAAATCATTATAAATGTAAATATTAGTAGTAAGGAGTGTAGATATTTAGTATTTAAAGATTGGTACCCCATGAGAAATAAGTGGTACACCCAAGAATTTATTTAGGAGGAAGCGCATATAATGTATCAAAGCTATTAATTATGTAATTTTATTAATGGCTGAATTAGTTTTTACAGTTGTATGCCTTCTTATATCTTTTATGGTTTAATTGAAATTATTTGCAATATTGGAGGGGAAAGTTCTCCACTTGTCCTTACTTCCTGCGATAAATGTTTTAAGGATTAAAAGAGCTATGATATAACACTTCTGCCATCTACCAGCTCGTTAGAATTTACTTAAGTATAAAGTTAGGAACAAAGACTGCATATCCATAAGGTACTTAATGGTCCGTAATACTTAATCACCCTTAACATTTTCAATAGCGGCTACACTGTCCGGATCCTTAATTATTATTATTATTTAGCACCGCGTCTTACTACCCATTCGGGTTATACGCTGATTCTTAATCAAATGATCATGCCGACCAATGAGAAAGTCGGTAACATTGCCCGATACAACACTTTGAAAGGAAATCGTCTATAGTGGGTAGACTAATTGTAATCTTTGACAGCAAGGAGCAAGCAGATAATATTTTAGTGAATCAATATTAAGTCAGAAAAAGAGTAATTTATACAACCTATTTTCGCAAAATATAGGCCTACATGAACTGTAGGCTAAGTGGGATTCTATAAATATGTTCAATTAATAGTTTTTACAATCACTTGGTATAGTTATTATGACTTGAACATGAATAAAACATAATATAAAAACCAGTATTCTGGATATAAACAAAGCAAGAGATTCTTCCACTCCCATTGGTGCTTTAATTTCAATGTGCATACACACATTTTCTTAAGTGTTATTGTAGTCTTTATTACCTTAGTCGTTAGAGTTAATTCAATTTCTAGGGAATAAGATAATGAGTAGTAAGGACTTACAAGGACTCTGTGGCCAAACCCATCCCCTACTGTGGTTTTGATCTCTCATGGACCACTAAGGCTCAAACACAAACTCTGTATCCATAGTATATAGTCCTTAAGCAATTATATTTGAGTCTACACAGTCCTGATCCTTAAGCATGTGATGATACAGACCAATAAGATAGTCACGGGACTTTGTCCAATAACACTCTCCGAAAGAACAAGCACCAAAAAGTCAGTTGATCAATAAAAGAAACTAAAATAACTTCTTTGAGAAAATGTTTAGGATATATCCTAGAAGAAATGTAGGATAAGTACAGTCACCATAATAAAATATATTTATAGCATGATTAGAACTATCAAATTCAAAATTAGATTTGTTTTCACCTGAAAATGCAAAATAAATAAACACACAAGTATTGTGGATGTAAGCAAAGTAATCAAAGTTGTCAGCGGTTCTTTTATTTCGATGTGTGTGGACATATTTACTTAACTTGGATTGGTACCGGTTGTTCGTATTGAACAGTCCTTGGAAAGTTAAAGTTGACCAACTTATACATAATACGGACACGAAATCTGTAGATGGGGTGGAAGTATCTTGTGGATACCCAGGGCCGCATTTAGAAATATGGCGCCCCTAAGCACATGAGTTGAATCCCCCCCCCCCCCCTTCTCACAACTCCCTCCCACCAAAACATACTTTTATTTTTTTTAAGGACCGCCACAATGGGGGGAGGGGGCAATCGCCCCCGGCGCAGTGTAGGAGGGAGCGCTGAAAGGCGGCTTTCATACCCATTTGTGTTCATAAATCGTTTTAAAAATGTAAAGATTGAATATATTATAAGGACATTAGATCAGATTCCAACGTATGCTGCCAATTTTTTTAAATATGTCTTGTAAATATTGAAAATAAAATGGCATAGTGTGGTGTGTTATAAAACATCAGTGTAATTAAATCAGTAAAGTGAAAAGAGCAACCGTTGTAAACTGGTGGCACCACTACAACATGAATTTGTTCAGCTCGCAGCCCGTGAGTCACAGGTCTCGTGATTAACCTTTATCTTCTCTCCACTATTCACTAACTTCTGATGACGAGACCGAACTATTCCACATCCACATAACCGTTTAATCTGGTTATTTTGGGGAGTTGCGCAGACTTGCAACATAATGACTGAGTAACTAAAGTATTTTATTAGTTCTAAGAAAGACCAAAAGAATACGCTAAGAAATAAATCCTATAAATAGTTCAAAAAATATTACAAAGAATGCTCTGTTAAAGAATTACCGTCTAGTCCAGAAATGAATAGTATTATTATTGTCACGTCCACAAATGGTGGGTTATCCCAGGTTTTATACAGAAAAAGAGTTCTCTTTCACCCCATCCTTAAATATGGAAATATCAGCATTAAATGAGTGGTCCTTCCGTTTAAGGCGTTCCAGCGTCTAGTCCAGAATTTTTGTCACGTCCACAAATGGTGGGTTTTATACAGAAAAATGTTATCTTTCACTCCATATAAATAAAAGTATCCCTTCTCGTCCTTGTTTTCGAGATATAAGTCCTTAAATATGGAAATAGCTACATTTTACGAGTGGTCCTTCCGTTTAAGGCGTTCCAGCGTCTAGTCCAGAATTTTTGTCACGTCCACAAATGGTGGGTTTTATACAGAAAAATGTTCTCTTTCACCCCATATATATAAAAGTAACCCTTATCGTCCTTGTTTTCGAGATATAAGTCCTTAAATATGGAAATAGCTAGATTTTACGAGTGGTCCTTCCGTTTAAGGCGTTCCAGCGTCTAGTCCAGAATTTTTCTCACGTCCACAAATGGTGGGTTTTATACAGAAAAATGTTTTCTTTCACTCCATATAAATAAAAGTATCCCTTCTCGTCCTTGTTTTCGAGATATAAGGCCTTAAATAGGGAAATGAGTAGTATTACCTTCTAAAATAGCCTTATGTTTAAAGTGCTCCAGCGTCTATTCCAGAATTTTTGTCATTTCCACAAATGGTGGGTTTTATACAGAAAACAGTTCTCTTTCACCCCATATATATAAAAGTAACCCTTCTCGTCCTTGTTTTCGAGATATAAGTCCTTAAATATGGAAATAGCTACATTTTACGAGTGGTCTTTCCGTTTAAGGCGTTCCAGGGTCTAGTCCAGAATTTTTGTCACGTCCACAAATGGTGGGTTTTATACAGAAAAATGTTTTCTTTCACTCCATATAAATAAAAGTATCCCTTCTCGTCCTTGTTTTCGAGATATAAGGCCTTAAATAGGGAAATGAGTAGTATTACCTTCTAAAATAGCTTTATGTTTAAAGTGCTCCAGTGTCTATTCCAGAATTTTTGTCATTTCCACAAATGGTGGGTTTTATACAGAAAACAGTTCTCTTTCACCCCATATATATAAAAGTAACCCTTATCGTCCTTGTTTTCGAGATATAAGTCCTTAAATATGGAAATAGCTACATTTTACGAGTTGTCTTTCCGTTTAAGGCGTTCCAGCGTCTAGTCCAGAATTTTTGTCACGTCCACAAATGGTGGGTTTTATACAGAAAAATGTTTTCTTTCACTCCATATAAATAAAAGTATCCCTTCTCGTCCTTGTTTTCGAGATATAAGGCCTTAAATAGGGAAATGAGTAGTATTACCTTCTAAAATAGCCTTATGTTTAAAGTGCTCCAGCGTCTATTCCAGAATTTTTGTCATTTCCACAAATGGTGGGTTTTATACAGAAAACAGTTCTCTTTCACCCCATATATATAAAAGTAACCCTTCTCGTCCTTGTTTTCGAGATATAAGTCCTTAAATATGGAAATAGCTACATTTTACGAGTGGTCCTTCCGTTTAAGGCGTTCCAGCGTCTAGTCCAGAATTTTTGTCACGTCCACAAATGGTGGGTTTTATACAGAAAAATGTTTTCTTTCACTCCATATAAATAAAAGTATCCCTTCTCGTCCTTGTTTTCGAGATATAAGGCCTTAAATAGGGAAATGTGTAGTATTACCTTCTAAAATAGCTTTATGTTTAAAGTGCTCCAGCGTCTATTCCAGAATTTTTGTCATTTCCACAAATGGTGGGTTTTATACAGAAAATAGTTTTCTTTCACCCCATATAAGTAAAAGTATCCCTTCACAGCCTTTTTTTTTTTTAAGATGAACGCCCTTAAAATGGGGACATATTGATTTACCTTCAATACTAGCCTTTGTTTAATCCACTTTGAGTTCTATTTTACAATTTTTGTCCATGAAAACATGTTATATTTATTAAGCTTTCGATAATATTTTAGCTATAATTAAGTTTGGGTTACCTTATGGTTTTTTTTTTATCACCTGTCAGTGGTTTATCTAAATTTTACTTTATACTTATTCTCATAATTAAGTTATCATATTATTTACTATTTTTTACTAAAAATATAGAATCTATTGATTGCATCAAACTTGTATCTTTTCCTGTACACACTATATATTTTTTCAATTTCTTGCATGTTGTCTTCAATTCTGGGCCCGTATATTCAACTCTACTTTATTTCCCCCACCCCTTCCATATCCTTGTTTCGGGATTTTCCAAACATTTTGTGTCTATGGCTAGGGGTAACCAAGAGGATGGTTGCTCGCATTGTAATTTAACGCGACTTTCAAGAGAAACTAGTTTGGTTCTTTCTTTTTATTTTAAAGAGTGTCAATTTTTTTTTAAATAGTGGCCCACACACCACATGTAATTCAAACTAAAATTCTGATGAAAGCTATACAATGATACCCATATCTAATATTTTATTAGGATGTTTATAATACAACCTTAGGGAAATTGTAATGATTGTTTTCTTATGCCCTTTCTGGTCATATATAGTATTTAAAATGCACT